>JAYRBW010024451.1:0-33797 GCA_036023295.1 Invenusta paracnida
GGTATAAACGCAGTTTAAGAGGTCAATTTCAAAGGTCAATTAAGGGTCAATTAAGAGTCAATTAAGGGGTAATTAAGGGGTAATTAAGGGGTAATCTAAGGGGGTATAAACGCAGTTTTTATACTACTTACGAAAATAAATATAAAAAAAAGAAGATGAAAAAGAAGCAAATTTTCATCGAAATTGAACTTTTTTAAAAGTATCTAGAAACTGTGTCTTAAGTTCATCTCAGGTGCATTTTGTTTCTTGGTACTTTATACTAACAAAAATGTTTGTAATTAATTCTAGCCTGATTTATAAAAAACAAAAATATATATTCAAACAGTAAATTTCATAAAAACACAACAAAAAATCCCAAACAAATTTTGGCAATGGCACATTTTTACAAAAGCAATGAAACCTCTCATGAAAGGAAAAGCAATTGTTTTAAATAAGCCAATTTAGATAACATGACAAAAATTATAATTTATACCAGTCCCAAGATTTTTGAAAGAATTTTGTTATCATTTTGTTATGACTTTTGCTGTTTCGATATATATATATATATTTCTTATTGTCTTATTGATCCATATATTCATGCTTTGTATATGGCAGCCATCTTAACTATGAAATCTTGGCGTCATTTGTATATAAATTTCCCTAATGATTTGTACTATGTACAAATAATCAATTTTATTTCACCATTTTCCTTTTGAGGACTCGGTTCTGACTTTCATTTTTACGACACTGTCTTTTTTATTTAGATACTTATTATAGCTATTCGATATATAGTTAGTTTTAATACGTATGAAATATGTCTTTCGTAATACTACTTACAGTTTTTTTTTATTTAAATAAACAATTGCATATTTTACCATTGAAAATATAAAAGTTAAACATTTTAAATGGGTTTGAGAGATAAGATTACTAATGATGAACCAATCACTTCCAATATTGTAGTTTCCCTGGCACGCTTGTATGAAAACAAGCTTCGGTTTCCCTCGGAGTAATGGACAGTTTGTTGCATTGAATGGTTTCAGTAGCTCTAGATAATGTACCAACGTTCCATCACTTCCAACTATGTGATTCTCCTTTCCATGTGATAGAACAACCATTACGAAACTGTCGAATGTACTATGGTCCTTATTTGCAAAAGTCTTCAGTACATTTACGAGTTTACTGGAGGAACAATTATCAAAGCATTCCACTTTAAACTTTAATTTCGTTTCAAATGTTGTTATCAAGCGCTCTTTGTCGACCTCACTTCCCTCTCGATAGGGGACATCTTATGTTTGGAATCGTTCGTTGTTAATTATTATGCAATAAGTACTATGAAAAAGTAAAAAATATAGTACATTTGGATACACTTAATTCCACTAAAGACTACTAGGTACATGAATAGAGTATTTGGAATGTTACGAAACTCTTGGTCTGTTTATAAATTGGATTATATTTGAAAGTCCTACATTCGAACACAAATGGTTACTATATTTAGGGGAGTTGAATTTATCATTCAGTCAAACAGTCGATGTTCAGAACTTATTCACTTCAACAAACAGGGTTTTTCATGCGTTGCATACTATCAGATAAGCAATTCTCATGATAACACGCGACTCCATATAGGAATATGTATAGTTTGTCAATTCTATTTTCACACTAGAAAACTTATGCATAGTGTGTACATAGTATAACAACAATAACTATTAGTGTGTGATTTATTAGTGGGCATGTGTGAATGTACACCTAATAACATGGAATGAATCTCATCCCAGGGACTGTAACAGCTGATTTTTTGGTTTAAACACTTTCTGATACACAATACTATAGCTACGTATGTATATTTTGGCTACATATATATTATTATAAATTGAGGCCTTTGCACTATATCAATTGACGTATTTTAAGGAAAGTTTTTGCCTTCGATTCTAGTGTCTTATTTTAAGGATTATAATTATTAACAAGTGCATGCCAGACTGCAGATATGGAATGTTATCTTAATCTTTCCGCCTACCGATGTATATTACGTAAAGAGACTAAACTTGGCCCGAAACTTGTACGCATTATCTCTTCTGTGTAAGTGTAGATTTCCGCCTTTTAGCCGTTATTGATTGTCTGGTTTGATTTTCTCTACGGAAGTGCTTTTCAATGCTTTTCAGTGCTACGAAATTTTCCACCTTCTCTTCTAAACATATAAAATCCGGAGGGAAATTATAGGCCTGCAATAAATTATTGTCATCTCCGTTTATAGTAATTATATATATCAAAATGTTGAATATATTTGATGGTCGAAGTATAAAGGGGTATTTCACATGAAAATTATTTATGAATTTGAAAATGTTATGTCAACACAAAGTAAATATTAAACGTTGGTTTTTTCGGTTTGTTTTTCTAATCGCTGCACTTGTTACGTATATAACCCGCCATCGATCATTACATGTTGAATGATTTCGGGTTAACACGATCGATAGGGGCTTAAATCATTAGAAAGTGTCAATGCATTTATATAAACTTTGTAGGAGTCTTATTAGATTGTTTTCACGAAAAACTTCATTTAAGTGCCACAATTTATTGGTTTGCCGCGCGTCAGTTATATTTAAGCGATTTAAATTTCAGTTTAATGCAAACGATACTGGAACGTTATTTAACTAGGCTGTTTGACAACTGAATATAGGTATATTATTTTTACCATCAATAATTATATGTTCTATTTTTCGCGCTCTTAAAAAATGAACTATGTATTTGAAAGCTTACCAGTGATGCATAAACATTACTAGTTAACAATTTGTTGCTAACGTTTGGAATGTTTCTAAATTTGTTAGTAGCATTATTTAACGAATATTTTGATTTGCTTAATACTTTTATAAAGTTTTCCTTGAGCTTAATAATAAAGCATCCTCGTATTATTAATATTATTAATACCCGTAAAAATCGATGTATTTGCTTATCGATTGATTAATTATTTAATATGCAAATCACTCTTTTACCCCAATCAAAGCTACTTTTCTATCATTTGCGACTAACGTCATCGTAATCACCCCTTTCTAGACCGCAATAATACTTGATGGCTGTGCTGGCCATAAAACTATATTTTACCCGCGGGAATATAATAATCTGGAGTCTGGAATATTTCCCCCACTACTTATTTTGAAAAGAATCACGCTCCATTTATTATGCATTCATTTTTTATGCAAACTTGATCCTATATTGTCACTATAATATAACTTTTATTACATATCCCTCCTCCCCCCTCTTTCCACCAATACAGAATTAGTTGTTTGCGTGAGACAAATTTTTAGACTCTTCCTCAGTCGCTCGTACGCAAGTTTTCAGACTGAGGAGGCTTCACTCCACTCTGGGATATTATTTTATTCTGAGAAATAGTGAGCAGTATATGAGTATGTGACTCTTCATCTTAGCACTGTCGATTTAACTGAGAATTATCGATTTTGTGCAAAAGAATTAAAGTTTTGCGGCTGGGTTGGTTGTTTGCGATTTCTGTCCTAACTCTGTTACACCGCCTTTGGATTCGTGTGTGTCACTTATATAGGATCAACTCTCCAAAAAGATATATAGACCCGGTTTGTAATTACTTTTCAAGGTGAATTATAGCTCTTGAATGCGCAGATTATAGTGCCTAAAATATTACGATTTAGTACCCATATTATAATGCCTGTATTTGATTTCGTGTATAAATAAAATGTAGATATATTATAAGCACAGTAATGTTTGTTTATTGAAAATAGATGCCTTCAGTCATTTAAACTTGTCTTCATTGCGATGAAATGGTTAGGGTTAAAATACGATATTATGTAATATTTGAGAGATTAGAAATCATAAAAATTGGGATAACTTTTTGATGGTATAGTCGTTTATTTGTGACGAAATTTATGTTACAGCATGTAAGTACATTGTACAGGGATAATCAACGAACGACAAATCCATATCTATACCTATAACTACCCAGCTCAACACGCGTACACTTCGGTTCATTTCGTATCGCCGTCTTAGTTTAGACTGGATCACTAGATCACAGTGTAGTTACTATGTAGTGGTGTTCCTAGGTCTTCTAATTAAAAGGGAAGGAGTGGAGCGTACGAAAAGTTAATGGAAGTTCTACTATAGAGTTATAGCTATCAGATTCTCTCCTGGAAATACTTAGAGTCGGCTGGTCTCATTCATTCCAAACTTCAAAGACATTTCGTGCGATGATGGTAGAATGAATGGGACATTGATTCTGATGTTATTGATGAGCGGGAAGGGGGTGGCATTGATAGAGAGAGAGAGAGCTGTTAAAAAGAAACAGATACTTTGTGTCAGCTGTGTACACATTCATTACACAGTGTATCTTGAGTATTTATAATAGTATTATGCTCATTATAAAGTAATAAGACAACATTATTTCATATTCATTGTAGAGGTACTATAGGGTTGAACGAAGTGAAAACTTAGATAATTATTATTCATACTGTGTTATCGCAGAAACCTTAGTAGAATTTCACTTCTAATGCAGTGAGTGAGTGATATGCTTTCACTATTTAAAACAGCTTTCCTTCAAGAGTACAATGAATGTACCTGCTTGTGCTCAAATTCTAGCTTCCTTTTGGATAACTTGTCTCATTCCATCAGCGAGTATCGTAATACTTCCGACGTGCAATGTAGCTGTAGACTCAGCCTTTTATTCTATACCTGTAGTTCTATGATATTTCATGGAGTTAATTTGTATTTTTAAAGAATACTATTCGAATAATATATGTCAGACAATTATACTTCATTTTTAGACTGGAGAAGTTTTCTCGCAGATTCTTTAATTATATTTATGTCCTCCCAAATAGGAGGTTGTGTGACTAGAGATGACTGCAATATGTAAAGCTAAGCTTATTTGTATATCTTATGTATTGCGTAAAGAATACATTTTTAATGAAAAGAAACACTCTTACAGATTACATCCTCATCCGGTATTTTTCTAATATAGTCACTGATTATTCTTTAGCATATCATGTAGAGTTTTTTCGTGTCTTTCATTGTAAAATTTCTGTTCATTACTGCATATTGTTGTGTTATGTACTGAGTATCTACAACATATCCATCATGTAGTATTATTAGGAAATTCGTAATATATTCGAACATGTTATTGTAGTACTACTAGTAAGAATAAAATGTATCAAAACCGATGACTTTTACACTATTCAACAAATCTGTGTTTTTATGAAATTGTTTGCAATTTATACGAATTATATTTTTGATGGTAGATAATTATGGCTGGCTGTATTTTTTATAATTCTGCGTGATCTTATATGAGAGGATGTCTGATATGTTCTTTTCAATTTATTTATGATAAATCAATGACAAACTGTGCAATGCTATTTTAAAACGGTCAACTTCTACTGCACACGGAGAAGACTATAACAGTTGTACTTTTCATTTCACTGACTTGGAAACTTTCTTGGCTTAACTTGACTGTCTAGATAAGCGGACCAAGCAGTTTTGATGGTTACACACATACACACACACAGGTATATAGATAGACTGATTTAATTGATTCCGGTTTGAGGCTAAACTGTCTGTGAACGTAAACTGGGGCTTGACTGTCGTTGGAAAGCGATCACAAGGTGCAGAGATGATGCGAGGTTTGACAGTGTGCCCTGGCGATCCGTATACTTGGCTTATTTCCAGTCTTCTTCATAGCCTAGGTTTCCTACCTACCTATAAATTAGAGGCTACGTCATAAAACGTAGACTGTCCAACTATTACTAGGCTCGATCGAGACGAAAATTATGGATCAGGAGTCTTTGCTGTTAAATCTCGTCCTATTTCTCTTGCTCCATGTCTTATACATGAACTGTGTCTCTCCGTTTGTAATAAATGTTGCTTGGATCTCCCATTTTTGGCACTATATTTATGATCCAGTTAGTATAACCTATCTATCATAGTTTTCGGGACACCAAGGAATCTCAGTTTTGTAGATATTGGCCGGTTCTTTTAGCAATTCTGTGGTAGCTTACGTTGTAAACAAATATAACTTAAGCGATAAATATATACATATTTGTATCGAGTGTCTTTTTTTAGTTGCTATGCTTAGTTTGCAAAAATTTATTTTAAAATTTTGACTTTAAAACGTTCGTTAGTTATACATTTTAAATTTGTTTAAGAGTTTCATATTTGCACTATCTTAATCAATACAAAATAATTATTATTTTAAAATCAATATTACGAAAATCAAATAATACAATTCATTGACAAAATGCTGTTAATCAATAACTTTAAATGTCATCGATTAATTATCATTGCATACAATTGCTTTATAAGGTTGTAATGAAACCTGAGTAAGACATTTTAGGCAATACAATCAGATTAGTATTAACTTTTAATAAATAAGCAACTCAAAGAAGCAATACTTATTTGAAAGAAAGGTGTATTATTTTGAGGCAACGTTTCAACCAGCTAGAACTTTTAATAATAATATGTTAAATATTAGGGGACCATTTAAAATATGGTTTACTTTTATTTCAAAATGCCAGACTAATTTCAAATTCCAAATGTTTTTTTCAATGCATATTAAATAATATATAAAATTTCAAATTCTTAAATATTGTTGTTTCAAAAAATGTTCTGCTGTAATAATTTACGAAAAAACTTTAATTATGTAGTTATATGTGATTAATACATTTCCCCCCTATATTTTGACAATCCTTGATAGGCCAAAATACCGTTACTCTTCGTCTACAATTGTTGTTGTTTGCGTTCGATTTTGTTGTCAAAAAGACATTTATAATTCTTATTTAATTTGCTCTATATGTCAATGATACACGTGTGTACACATACAAGCTTAGCACCTTCGAATGAAGCCTACATGGTTGGTTGCGTCCTCTTGTCAGTAGAAACTTGATGCAAGTTGTCTTTAGTTTTTGCAAATCACACACATCAGCATGACTTATTGCCCATTTTTTATGCCTTAAATTCTGTCCTCAGCCAATGTTATGGCCATGCATGACATGACTCATCGCCAAAGTAAACCCCTCTCACTGAGAAGGA
This sequence comes from Invenusta paracnida, assembly GCA_036023295.1. Taxonomy (NCBI): domain Eukaryota; kingdom Metazoa; phylum Platyhelminthes; order Proseriata; family Coelogynoporidae; genus Invenusta; species Invenusta paracnida. Next base: position 7,012 of record JAYRBW010024451.1, read on the forward strand.
GAGGCGAGGCGCCTTGTTATAATCTTTTCAGTGCCTTTAAAGCTTTTCTTCCTTGGAAATCATTCATTGACCGATCTGTTATACATGCGTACCACAGCTATGGAATGCACGAGGGTTTTTGTATCGTCATCGATAATTGCATTTAAAAGAAGAAGGCTGGATTTGGTCACCTGTCTCCTCCTCCTTATCTCTCTCTCTCTGCTACCGATATAAACTACGAGAATAAGAGAGAGAAAAGACTTGTTCACACATAGTCTTTATACCAGGGGGGGGGGGGGTGATGAAATCGTAACTGCAAAGTTTGTTTTTGAAAAAAGTAGAATATTGAATTCAATGCCGGATTTAAGGTTTGTAGCCTTCGTGTTACATTTGATATCGAAATGGTTATCCTTTAGACAGGGTAGGTGTGTTTTTTGTTTGAGTTTGGGAGCGTTTTCCCCGAGCCTTCAAGACTATAAGTAATTCCTTGTGGCTAGGGATTATTTTTGCATAAAGTAATATCGATATTTCGCAAATTAGAAAGGATAATTGTGGGAAAGTCAATTTAAATAACATATAAATTACACACGACATGTGACTCGATAACAAGTTATAGTGTATGCCTTATAGATTTATCCTGTATAATAATTAAACTTTATTGTTTCTTTTTCGTAATGTTCTTAAAACAACTCTTAAATGCTCGTAGAAATGGTTCGTCTGTTGAAAGTTCTTTATGTGACATTACGAGCCCATATATCCGAAACGTTGTAAGTAACTCGTGATAACTAATCCATGGCATTGCTTGTATCATGGAATATCGAAACTTTTGTGGCACTTTCAAGCGTAACTCGCAACTTTCTTAGAAATGTTGACTGTCCGTCCTTTCTTGATTATTTCGGCTTCAGTCAAATAATTATTTGAGCCTTCTTATTCTATAATTATAGTGTTATTGCTTACTTTTAGTTGACATTGTTGATAACTTAACTAGGAATCTTTGCTCTATATAGATTCTAAAATGGCAACATATCTATTTATATATTTTGGAGAGGAATGACCACAATATCTTCTTAAAGCCGAATATGGATCATGTAAATATATTCATTGATTTATTGATTGTTTGCCCATGTCACCGAGTACTCACTTGGTAAGTAAATATTTTAAAGTATACCAAAGTAGAGGTATTGAATTCATTTATAATCGTCTAAATTCACAATCTAAGCTCTAAGTCTATAGCTCTTTTAGTATTTACTAAATATATGCTAAAGATATTCATTAGATTGTGGATGTAGCTGATATTTTTTTATTCAAAAACATTTATGAATATTGAATATTATACTATTTTATGAAATCTTATTGATTATTATTTTTAATTCAACATTTAATATGACACCTTTTAGGAAATACGTACTTCAAACTATTCAGTTGTTTATTGCATTTAAAGTGTCTTTTAATTATTCATCTCCCTTGTTCCTCTAGACGTTCCGTTGACGTTGAAACAGACCCGGTGCTTGCGGAACTCAGGAATCGGAATCGTCTGTCGCATCGGTCGTCCAACAGGCGTCCTCGATCCGGCACACCCGATTCTTCAGACGATTCTAACTGGCGGGTAAGGTTTTTTTCTAGATTTTACTTGTAGCTCACGGGTTAGCCGACAATTGATCCTGTCTGAAAGTCAAAAGAATGATCATGCATTTTAAAGCCTCAGAATGCTGTCCCACAACAGTGAAATTGTTTTCTTTTAAATCGTATTATTATAACTTGCTATAATTGAACGCAATTGCAATAAAATGTTGCACTAAGAATCTATCGATCCAGAGTCGTTTCAATTAAGAGCAAGAAAACAACGATTTTTCAGTTTACAGCGAATTCTTTTTTTTTTCCATTTAGTTAGAATTTTTATCATGAGATGCATTCTACCTTTTTTAAAGTTTCTAACTGGGAAACCTTTTTGTATTATAAGAATTGTAGGCTAGCTATCTAATTTGCATCATTATGTATAATTACTGCAATCGATATTAGACCAATTTAATGCCACAGCGGGTCACTGTGTCACATGGATATGATATATATTTCCTGTTTTCATCCATCTTTATATTGCCAAGTTGTAACAAGGACCCCCCCCCCCCCCCACCCTTCATTATTCGTTGCTATTTTGTCAGTTATTGTATATTATAATAATAAAGTATAATCGATTAATAATTCTTTCCCGAGGTTCCCTGTCAACATTACTCCAGTATTCTGTCCTATATTGAGATCAACTGCAAGCCAACAGAACTCTTTGATCGTGAACTTTCTCCCTTTTTTCTCTCTTCTCTTCTTTCCTGGTTCTTGTTTTTATACTCACCACGACGGGTGGTTTGTGTTGTCGGTAACAAGAAGGAAGCATCGGTCTGTAAGCTTCATATTTTACTCTTAGAGCCCAAAACATGATTTAGTAGATTCTTTCAATGTAGGTAGCTATTGTTGAAATCGATTTTCTATCTCTGTCTTTGAGACCATGATATTTCGACGTCCAAATGAAATTAATGAAATTCGAGAAAGAAAAGGCTATCCTTTAAATTTCTTTCTCTCTTTTTATGACGGTTATTATAATAATTGTATATATTTATGGAAAAATTACAATTCGTTCTTTCTACCTGTACAGGTAAAAGCTAGCTATTTAAAATGATACTTAACGACCTACTTATTATTTGTATTTTATTGCTGACTGCTAATTGGTGTTATTAAAATGTCTTGTTCAGACTTATCTTGACTTCTAGCCTAATTGAAGAAGTAGCTACTATAATAGGAAAGGACGTACTTTTCTTCTATAGACTGACTAACCACTAGGATCTGCTCAGTCTTATAAAGTTAACCTTTTGACTGTATTTTCTGTGACACCATTGTTTCCCAGCTGGAAACCTTGCATTCTTTTCTGAAGGGGTGGGGGGATTATGCCGATGAAATAGCATTACGTTCACCAGCAAGCAGTTTACTTTTGGAGGACAGTTATGTTGAGTAATAGCCAAGGGATCGATATAAGTGTTTATTATGTTTCAGTCTTTCATACTATATTGTAATATCCTTGGCTCCAAGTCTCTACTCCTCTCTGGCTGACTCATCATCTCTAGCATACTCTGTGTTGTCCTAAGTCTCTTTGCGATTCCGCCGCTTGGCTTGTTTTGGACTATTTCTCCCACTCACACACGCACACATATTGTCAACTCAGATTTAATAAACCTGGGCTCTGGAAGCGTGCCGCTCGCTAGTAACAATGTCAGGAATTCCCATTATAACGACTCAATTTAATCTTGACTCTCAGAGTTCAGTGCCTGAACAACAATAACTGTCTTCGGAAAAAGGCTTTTTGAGCACATTGCAGTTGCAAATTACTATTATTATTACATAATAAGCAGTACAACAAATAAGAAAAACCTATTTTAAATACTGATTTAAAATCTCTGACTCATTTGCACAATTAATAAATTATCTGTTTTGTTTAATATATTTTAAATACAGTTAGTATATCTTTATCTTAGAAATCTTTAGAAGCTTTTTTGAGTAACAAGGATAGTTTTAATTCTACATTATTGTAGAAATACATACACTTTATTTGAATTTATTAACGCGACTCTTTTGCAATTGAGTTAACGTTGTAGTAATGGAAAAAACAGCTGAAAAAAGAGTTTTAGAAATAGGCTTGAAAAGTGAATATACTGACTGTCTTTGTATAGGTGAATATACTGACTGTCTTTGTATAGGTGAATATACTGACTGTCTTTGTATAGGTGAATATACTGACTGTCTTGGTATAGGTGAATATACTGACTGTCTTTGTATAGGTGAATATACTGACTGTCTTGGTATAGGTATTGATGAAGAATGAATCGAGATGGGTTGCTATATCTCTGTCAAAAATAAAATAAATGACAGTGAAAGAGATTTGCTTGTACTCTTAAGTTTTCAATAGACCAACTAACAGACTTCGTCATATTATTAATTGATTATAGTGAAAGGTATAGTAGCAGATGGTTGTTTGTGTGATGGTTTGACTTCTCCACATAATATGCTAGCAATGTGTCTTTTACCCTACTGTGTGGCCATTAATGTGGTTAGTTAGAAAAGTTATATCCGCAGTTTTTCCTATCCCTGAGATTTGCATGCAGAATTGGATGGAAGTTGATTAATGTTCATTTAATAAATAATCAATCAATTAATTAATCTTCTCTTCGATTTATAGCTTTAAAGCATTCTAATTACGCGCTGATATTTACTGCATGCGATCAATATGTATATGTTATCTCCTCTGTTTAAGTAGGTAATATATTTAATTTTGTTTTGATAGATTATAGGCAACTGTAAAACAGTCTTTTAGATACTAATAAAGTTTAAATATCGATTATTACACGTCATTATAAAACTGCTACTTTTAGTGTATTTACCAAGTGTATTTTACAGACATCTTCATATTTTGTGGAATGTACCTAGACGTCTAGTACAAGCCGCTAAATAACTCTGGTGTAAATTGCACGAAAAATAATTAAATTGAGAATTATTTTCTGAACTTACCCTTTTATAGTCAGATAAATAATTATGAAACACCAATATTCAATATAAATCATGGTCTATCTGATTTCATGAGATGATAGTTGAATATATATTCTTTCAAATTAGATTATCAGTTTGATCACAATAATATTTTGCTTATTTTGGTAAAATCATTGATGAAAGATATACACGTTAAACTGATTTTTAATAGTTGTGTTTTTTAGAAATTGTTGTTAATAACAATAGGTATCCTAGAAATGTATCTGGCGTATCCATCTATTTCGTTTATAATTATATAATATTGTCGTAAATGCAGCAGACTGGGAGAAACGTACAGTCTTAACAGTAGATGAAAAGATTCGATACGGCATTTTTCAGATGTTGAGACTCCAGTATGGTTTTTGCTGTCATGGTTACCAGTTTATATCAGTAGAGTAGAGAAGAATCAGGTTACAATCGTATCAGCGGAGAATACTCTAGAACAAATCGCTTCGGATTTGGATGTTCCCACATGACCACATTTATCTAAATCTCCGAAGAAAGAACCATTTTCTAGCTATGTCTGGTTTAGATATGTAGACAGATGCTTAAAAATCGTATCTTATTTGAAACAAGAAAAAAACATGTTTGCCAGAAATAACAATCAGTTTGGTCCAGATCCTTGATGTTGGTTGTTAACTCTTGTAATACCTATCTAACGTGTAGTAGGTTGATTATAATTGATCAGGTTCATGAATAATCTGTTACGTTATGTTTATTCCTCAGTATATGTATATATATCGAGATTGAAATGTATCTTTTTTATTATATTGGCGATATGAATTGATCGAGTATATTGATTAAAATAATAATTTTTCAATGATATACATAATATTATAATCGTAACTGACTATATTATTGGACAACGATGTAATCACAATTTGATGAAAATATCCAGTTTCTCCAGTTATCTAATTTCTTCCTGAAAATTCTAAAAATGAATGTGCAACTTTACTTCTTAAATCAAATTTCCGGGATGACTAAGTCGACCACCTCTCATACTACTGTACATTATAGTGTGCTTCTCTGTGTGTGTTCCAGGACTCGGGTGGCGTTGGCAGTGGTGGCGAAGATGGCTCTGGAAAGGAGACAGAACGACAGTCCAGTGTTGAACGGGCTATCAAGTCCCTTTCGTAAGTGGCATATTGTTTGTTGTTGTTGCTAGGTGACGAATATTAGTTAGACAATCGTACCAACTCCGTTGAAATGATTTACTACTTACTATAATGCTTTCTGTCCTGACTTTATTCGTGAGCTGCTTCTATTTCTTTCTGTGAAAATCGATTTCTAAACTATATTTCATTTGGTATTGTAGTCAAGTGTCGATTTTAATCATTAGATTCATTCTTTTTCAACGAATTGACTGTCTCTTTGGTGATTTTTCTTTCCTTTCTTTCTTTATTCAAGTCCCAAACCCGTGAAGAAACTAGAACCTTTGAGGAAAGAAAAAACACCACCGCTGGAACCTACTAAACAACCGTCTCCGACGCCTACAAAACAACCGTCACCAGAGCATACAAAACAACCGTCACCAGAGCATACAAAACAACCGTCACCAGAGCATACAAAACAACCGCCACCAGAGCATACAAAACAACCGTCACCCGAGCCTACAAAACAACCGCCAGTAAGTGCTAGTATCACGCCCGTGAGTCCTTCCGCCAATAGGAAGTTGCCTAACTGCAGCAGTAATGACGTCACGAGTCAGCAGCTCGGGCCGACCAATCACTGCCGAGAAGAAGAGAAGACGGAGTCGACGACCAATAACGGTATTTCAATTGAGGAGAGCCAACCAATGAATGGTGAGGATGGGTCTATAGGCAGTATTGATCTATAAGTAGAACAATGGCGACTCGAAACTTATAAAGTTTTAACACTGACCGAATTAAACTAGTGATTCAGTCATTTGAGATTGTTCACACCATAGAAATAGGAGTTAACTAACTCTCGATTCTATGGTTCACACAATTGAAATAGCCTGATTATAACATGGAATCCATTCTAATTGATATACTCGAATGTGGTGATTTCACCTGCTTTTTTATTGCATTATTACATAGTATTTGGAAAATCGATTTTCTTGTTTTTCACATTTTAAAAGTAACACTATTATTTTTTTTAGTGGTTTCTATATCAATAAGATATACACTCTATCAAGATTCATTGAATACATAGTGAAACAATATGCATTCTATTTTTAGATCTTCCACTGTTCCGTATTTGAGATTTTCCTGTTGATGTGTCATTATTAGTATGTGTGATAATATTAAACGGGTCAACTCCTATAATACTATTTATTGTGGATCTGTCTTTCACAATTAGAATAATAAAAACAACATAAAATATACCAGTATGATGTTTAAGTAGTTTGTCCCCAGTTTTCGATGGAATTTTTAGGATTAGTTATTTATCAACCTTTTAAACCTTATCATTAAGATAATGATTTTATGTCATATACAACTTTATCACATTCCATTCTTACACTTTTATTTCCCTAGATTCTAATGGTAATGTCCCAGCGCCGAATAAAAAGCCGAAAAAGTCCAAGAAAAAAATAGTGTAAGTTCAGCATTTAAATTTATCTCTGTATAAATATTAAAACTTGTCTAAATAATACGTTTACAATGTTTCAATATTTCTTCTCAATGCATTAGTATATTGTATTATATGCTGGCATTTTGTGCATCTTTATTTAACTTCCGTGACTATTTGTTATATTTTTCTTTATTATATTTTGGTTTTTCTAGCATCCGGCCGATTCTCAAAACATCGAAGGTAAGAGTCGTGTTGCAATTGATTTCATAATAATTAACTATTTTAGTGAACGTTACCTGCTTTGTTTAATTTTTAAAATATGATGTATTATTCTTACCACAATGAAAGAATTGTTTTATTCATTATATTTGTCTCAAAATTCCTTTTCAATGTTAGAATAAATATATTACTCCAATTTGAAGTTTATGTTGCTATTAGTATTGTAGATTTGTATGCAAGAGAACAGAAATACGTTTAGTTGTATTTTAAGCTCGCAAAGGTTTTAATTTTCGATAACTTAATCTGTGTTCGTGATTTTTAAACCTTTAATCGATTAAGGGGATTAGATTTAAATGTTTTAATTAAATCGTTGTACTTTACAATTAAAAATTGTAAACTTTATTGATTTTTTTATCGGAGTAATGAAAAAATGAATATAGTATATTCCTTTGTCTACATATCTATAGATTAAGATGATATTGATTTATTTTAAATGCGATATATAAGAGTACTGATTGGTTTCCTGAATGTGTACTGCATAGGCCTCAGTTCAATTATAGTATGCTTAATTCATTTATAGCATACAACCATTACACTTCAATAAGTTCTTTCTAATTGTCGAAAGGTGCCACGAATAGTTCTTTTGAAAGATAGACTGAAAGCATTACTGTTAACTTTAGAGATGTTATAATTATATTGTTACCTTTTTAATATTTTTTTGTTGAATTTCTAATTTTAAATTTTCATTAGTTTGGAAAATAATTCTTACTCGAAATACCTACTTAATTAGTGGCAACTTCTCAGCAACAATTAAAATAACAATTAATTTATTATCGATGTATAGATTATTAACTTTTAATTCCATAAATTGACAATGACCCATTTTTTATCGTTTAGTTCGTCTAATCTACTTAAATGTAGTTTATTTTTAAATTTCTCAATATTTCCTCTTCCGTAATTGACTTCTTTCAATTCCTCCAGTCGCATGAAGTGGTCCTGGAACCGACGAACTTCCAGTGTCAGAGTGGACTGCAGCACGCCGAGCCTGAGATCCTGGCGACAGACGGAGAGACCGATGACGAGGAAGCTTCCTTTGTCACGGCACCCTCTCCTTTCTCTGCTCCCAGCTCAAGGGCTGAGATGTTGGATGGCTGTCCGCTGGTTGGCCAAGGTGAGTTATCTCCCCATTCCCTTCTTTCTTGCCTTCCCTGTTGTCACTCTAAATTTCTCCGCAAATACAGACGACGAAGAGGCCAGTGAGAACGAAGAGGAAGAAGAATCTGAAATTGAGTTCTACGAGATGCCTGGACTTTGCGATGCCTCGGCCTATCACGATTCGAGTTCGGGTCATCAAGCCACAAAGGTCTGCTTCAGTACCAAGCCGATCAAGGTGAGGCGACAGGGAGGACATTATTGTGCCCAGTAAATACGGTCGCACGATTATCTTTGTCCATCATTTAATTATCAGTATATAATAAGATTATTCAAACATGGAATTATAAAATAAGAAAATTCAAAATAAAAACAATTAAACAATAATGGTTTAATTGGGTTTATTTTGAATTCTTCTTTACTGCCATATTTGTAAAATTGAATTAGTTAAATGTATTATTTTGGTTAATATTTTAATTATTTTTGGTAAACTGAATAATTGTATATTTATTCGACTTTTATCGTAACAAACAGTCATTGATTTTTAAGTTAAATGTAACAAATGGTACAAATTTTAAAGTTTCGTGGTGGATTTTTAGTTATTTAAATAGTTTTTGCAACTTATCGATTGGTATGGTAAACTTTCTTTGATATTTGTGTATGAAATCCTTCCATAAATATCGTTTAATCGATGAAGTTGTGTTAAATTAATAAATTGTACAGACGGCTAAATCTATGACTCGGCAACTTAGTCCACATCTCAGGTAAGGGAGCTATTTTAACCTTACTACTTGGTGGCTACATGTGTTAACCCAAATTCCTTTTAATACCATGCTTTAGTGGACACTGCTTAATGCCTAGACTACCAGAAGCCAAGTCTATTTTAATTGTGTCTATTTATTTCTGTTAAAAAATGCTATTCCTAAAATGTGACTATTTTTCGATGGAAAGTTCCAATTTCTTAATATATTCCTGATATTTTTATAATTTCGATCAAACGCATTTGAAAGTTACCTTTGCACCAGGCTTTAGTGATAGTCTTCTATATGGGTTCCAAAAATTCATATGCTCAGTAGTGCTTTTTGCTTGCATTACTTATTACTATGTTTTGTATTATTATTATATTAAACTAGTTTTTGCGTACATATTTTAGTGCCCGCTTTTGTAGGATTTTAAAAGCTTAACCACTGGCGTAATCTTAATAAGCAACAGTTAGTAGTGTTACAAACATACTTGTCTATTTTATAGAAAATTCGATAACTCATGCTATAGTAACATGCTATTATTATAACGTTCTATAATGATTACTTTATATTTTTATATTTTTATATTCCCTTACCTTATTATTAAAAAAAATGTAATTTAATTTTAACCAAAAATGTTTATTATCCTCTATATTACTTATTGTCAAAACAAGTAGCTATTTTATAAAAAAGAATTTTGTACTTTTACAATATAATTCGTAAACTTTTATTAGAAATTAAAATTCGCATTTATCGATCTGGTATATTTTAGAAAAACGTGGACAATCCTGAGGTACTAAATTATATGTTTCTTCTCCGTTTACTTTTCAGTGTTTAAAATTTTATGTTACTATATTTTAAACTTTGTTTGGGCAATACAAACTGCAATCGAGGCATCCAATCCCCACTCCCCAATCTTTCTAGGTGTTTCTAGTGCACTCGCCGCAAGACTACGACAGATGCAATCCCACAGTTCAGCCCCACGTTTCCGCTCTCGAGTATGAATTGGAGCGACGTTTAGAGGGTCTACAGATTATCGATGTCACTCTCAATAAAGGTAAATTCTTTTCGCCACAAAGAAACACGTATACTTCAATTTATTTATTATTTATTTTCATATTTTTAATATTCGAGCAGTTTAGATATTAATTATGTACATCGTTGATTTTTCATTTAATATTGATTAATTAGTGTGTAACATGTTTTATCTGTCGTTCAAATTTAATTAATACTCTTCATATTGACTGTTTCTTACTTGATTAAAATTCTCTGTAGCAGATATCTGTCTGATTATTAAAATATTATTTTCTTTGGTTGATAATAGTCTTTATTTGAATCCATTTTCTTTTCTTATATAGTGTGTTTTCTTTTTTAAACTCATCATTGTTTAGTTGTATTCTTCATTTGTGTTGGATTCTATAAAATTAAAAGTTACAACGTATACATTATATTATTAAAGATCGATATTTCAAAGACTATAAAATGTATATTATATTAGACTAGAGATTGTCTATTAACTATATCAAATCAATAAGAATAATATTTATAGTTTATTGCTATAGCAAAAATGATAAGTGTCTATCTATCTGCTATAAAAATAACGGCAAGTTAAACTTTCAGCTATAAGATCGATACTAATCTTCTCCATAGCTGCTACATACTATTTCAAATTTAAATTGATTTCGTAAAATCAAATTTTTGTATACAATCCGTACAATTATGCTCACCTTATTAGCTAGCTTCCGATATACAAAATACAGTCATATAAAGTAATTTAGCTCGTGACAACCGAACTACTGTTTATTTATTGTAGCATGATAAGATTATTATTATTATTTCTGCATTAAAAGAGATTTCAGTATTATGTGGTGAATATTACATACACCTCTGAAATATGAAGGCAGCTTTGTAATATTTACTAGATATACAAAGTAAATTACGCTCGAGCAAAGTTAACCATTTTATATTATTTAAATAATATTAAAATATGTATAAAAATAATATATATACAGAAGTTATCAATGTATTTATGCTCGTTCTAGTCTGAAAATATGACGCTCTAATGCATTACACTTATAGTTATTATTTGCTCTATTATTTATATACCTATATACATATACAAAAGGTTTTAATTTAAAATGCTACAATACATAATATCAATCCTCAGTTAACATTATAATCAGATTAAATTTAGTCATTGTCACGTATCCGGAATATAATGCATTAAAAGGGGTATTTTTTATTCAAAAACAAACGGAGTCTGTAATTTTTGGATACAATTCGCATATTGATAATAAATGTACAAAGTTTCACCCGTAGTCATTATCACGTACAACTGCGCTGAGAAGCAGCAGGTATGTAAAGGTGTTATAAATGTTATAGAGTACGATAAATAGAGTTAGACTAAATCTGTCTCCGTATGTTTGTGATTGGCCATTTCTCTCTAACTCTATTTATCGTAATCTATAAAATTTATAATATCTTTACATGCCTACTGCTTCTTAGCGCAGTTGTAGGGTGAAACGTTTTACATTTATTATCAATATGCGAATTGTAACCGAAGATTAAAAAATGTATTTTTTAATAACATAATCTTTTAACGCTCTATACAATTATTGTGCGAACATTTAATTTTTCTTGGACGCATTTAATATGACCTTGTTCTGACGAACAACGCGATTTTAAAATTCAAATTTCTAATTCAGCCGCCTCTATTTGATCTGACGTCGACGCATTAATTGTTCTATCGCCCGTCTCTATATTTGATTGGGAAAACCTATGCAGTATCTGTCTGTTATTTATTGGGATACATTGATTTCATAAGAGTGCGTTGCACAAGGTTACGGCTTAGACATAGTGTATGATAATTTTTCATTAAATTTTAGTCGCAATATCTAAACTTGCCCTTTGTTTAATATGTATATTACAAAATGCATAATTTTATACTTCTTCAAATTTAAGTAGTTTACACTTTATGACTATAAGCACAAAATAATCAGTATTAACTTTTTATTTTAGAAAATTTGACATTAAACTGAATTAAGGAATTCTATATTTCCTATTTCAAGCAAATTTTAAATACCATCGGGCGCGCCTATTATATTGCTCTAATTTATCGTCCGTCTTATTTGCTTCTGCAGGCTCCTCGGGATTGGGTATCAAGGTGATGGGTGTTGGCCAAGAAGCTGGTGTTCAAAGACTCGGCATCTTCATCAAGGAAATAGTTCCTGGCGGGGCCGCCGAATTAGATGGACAGTAAGTATTTTAAATCTTCTATTCCGCGTTTTAAGTGCAATGAATTTCATTATTTCTGCGTGTCTCTCTGTGTTTTTGTCTTCAAGACTACGAACATGCGACCAGATTGTGGAAGTTAATGGAGTTAGTCTAGTCGGTGTAGAAAAGGAGTTCGCTTCTTCAGTTCTTCGAAATACGGACGGAATTGTTCAGTGAGTTTGGTGTTTCCTCCTTTTTCTGATTTAATTCTGTTTGTGGATATTAAAAAATAATGCCATATATTAAAATAATTGACGGTCATTTTCATCTAGATATTAAAATTTAATTAAAAAAATTGTTCTGCTACTAATATTTGACATTAGTAGTATAATTTTTTCAAGGAAAATTATTTAAATTCCAATTTATTTAAATTATCTCTTAAGCATAATATTATTATTGTTTTATCCATATTAAAAAATTCACCAAGAATCACATAGGTTTTATAAAACACTTTTTATGCATTTCAGTTTCCGAATAGGTCGAGAACATGATCCAAGCAACAGTGATATTGTTCGCTTAGTGGAGGTGTCAAAGAATGAGGCGGCAAGAAAAAGGTTTGAATTTAATCTTTAGTTATTGTTTTATTAATGACGATTTTAATTCTAGTAACCAAGTCACTTTTTGTAAATCAAAAGTTTTTGCACTGATTTAAGGATTATTCACACAGAATGTGTGTGGAAAGAAGTTGGATGTTTAAATCTATATTTCACATCGAACGCACGTCAAAATATAAGTTTTTATATTTTTGAACTTTTTTGAGGAGCTGCACGCGTTTGTCGTTAATAGCCCTTAGTTAGAAGACCTTAGGCATTTAAAGACCTCCATAAATTGTCAATATCCGAATATTATTCATTAAGTCTTGGATATTGATTTTATAGAATGTTTAATTTATGCTATTATCGATTTATTGAATTCTAACTCTTAAAGTCGTATAACTTTGAAGTGACAATTTTGAGAATTTAGACTGAGTTTTTGTATGCAAAATACTACTTTAATTGTTTAAATATAGTTTATTATATTAAATGAAATAGACTCAAAAACCACCCTTTAAGAAAGATTATATTTCAATATCTTCTCAATTATGTATAATTTGTACACATTTTCAAACGATAATGAATCTGACTTTGACCTAAAGACGTCATCATTAAGGGTAATTTCAGTCTAGTAGTTTTATTGTATGAGAAGTGCCTTTCTTCATTTAATAAATGTGGTTTTTATTCCAGACTGACTGAGGGTTCTGAGCCGCCGCTTACGCCCGACGGAAAAACAAAAGTTTGTATAAGCATTTATCTCTAACTTGATTGGAAAACAAAGATATTGCATTAGAGTTTTAATAATTGTTGTCGAAGCGAGGAAATATAGTTATTGAAAGAGATACACTGTTCGCCATAAGTTTGGCAACACCACATAGAAAACCTTTAAAGACGAGGTTTAAATTCACCGATTTAAAATTTTTATTTAAAATTTAATTTAGTTTAGTTTGGAAAATAATAACGTTTAATTATAATCGGTTAAAAATACAATTATTTCACTAATTAATTATATTATTAGTGAGGTAGGTATTGTTTTATCGATCTGATATTTAAAGCCGAAGATTTTAATTGTGAGATGACCTTACTAATGATGCATGCAATATGAAATCAAGTAGGCATCTCAAATACATTTTTAACAGCTTTCTGCATCAAAATTAACTAATTAATTAATTAACTACACATTTGCAACCAATAATGCAATGTTGGCGGTATCTTACAGGTGTGAACTATATTTTCTATAAGTGTATTTATTGTAGGTATTTTCTGCATTTTTGAAATGTACATATACCTTAATATTTAGGCAGTAACTCACATTTGTTGTTAAATATAGTTTAAACAGCTCACTTATATTCAAACGTCAGTTTGAAAGATGGTTAAGTAATGTTTGTCAAAAAGAATGGCAACTGTCTATTGTCTAGTAAACATTTAAATCTTTTTTATGACATAATTCATTTTATTTATAATTCATCGGTTTAGCTGTTTTTATATTTTATATCAACAAAGGCGTATTTTGTAGTTGTTAGTTTAATGCGTAATACAGGCTAAAACAGGCCTCTACAGAGTTCACAAAATGCGCAGTTTATTGTCCTAATTCACGAACGACACTTTGGGTGTACATATTGATTTGCACCAATAGTTTATCTAGTTTCAAGTGCTTGTCTCTGTCATCAGCTCAAGTGTATATTATGCTGCGAAAGTTATCTGCGTCTGAATTCTCTAGGTTAATAATCTGGGTTCAAGGCTCAAGGCTTAATAAAGTATTCAGATTTTGCGATTAAATCGCCCATTTATCGGCCAATAAACATTTACTTGTACTTTAGTTTTACTTACCAATGTTTTTTTACCGTGTTTGCCAATATTTTTAAACGTAAAACTGTTTTGATTCTTTGAAAATATATGAAAGGCGATTTTTAGGTTTCACATAGTCAAAATAATTCTTTTAATTTATAATATTTGTTATAGGCACCGCACCGATCATTCTGTTATATAATTCGAAGAAAGATGTGAAGCAAACCTATCACTGCGCGTTTAAAAGAGAATGTTCAACATTACAAGTTTGCAGAAAAGAATACATAATAACAATGATACCAATACATTGCTATGAGAATAGGTCGTGCGAACTTTAAGTAGTGCAATTTTATTTATGTATTGTACAATGACAGTTCTTATTCGTTTTATAATCGAAAATTATGTGCGTAACTATTATTATATTTTAAATATTAGGGTTTGCATCAAAAATGCTTTTATGAAATTAGCCTATCTACTCTAGTGTTTAATTAACGCCACTTTCACGGTGTTAATTTCATCTATATACCAGAGGACTGTAAAAGATTACTTTCTTCAAGGTTCCAAGTTATGCGGATGTAGGAAAGTTAGAATTGGTGAATATAACAGTGACAAGTCAATACTAATTAATTCAATTGTTCATAAAATATGTCACTATAAATTTATATTTACCATTAACAAATAGGTTACCATAAAAAGCCGGTACTATTATCGAATTCCAAGTAATTGGTTTTTGTTATTTCTCCATGGAGTCACTTGATTTTATTTGTGATAATCCTGGATTCCGGTTGACTGTCTCGTAACACGGCTAATCCATTGTCATTGGTTACCATCCCTTCCTTACTTCTGTGGTGCAGACAAGCAGCTCCCCACTGGAGGTCGTGGTAGAGGAACTGTCCCATGTAGGCTCTCCCGTCCAACTCTTCTCTCCACTGCCACCGAGTGAGAGTGGCGCCAATGGGGGACTGCAAAATCAGGATAATCAGGACTTCCCTTTCATGGATGCTGAGGGCAGTGCAGCAGATATTCTCGAGGCTGGAGAGGAAGTTTCTATGGCACTAGACTCCGCGCAGATACAGGTGAGTGCCCTCCTAACTTCCTCTCTTCTCTCTTTTCCATTCTTCTCTCTCCTTTCTCCTCTCCTCTCTTCTTTCTTTTCTTCTCTCCTCTCCTCTATTCTCTCTCTTCTCTTTTCTTCTCTCCTCTCCTCTATTCTCTCTCTTCTCTTTTCTTCTCTCATCTCCTCTATTCTCTCTCTTCTCTGCTTTCTGCTTTCTCCTCTCTTTTCTCTTTTTTATTTTATTTTCCTTTCTTTTCTCTTTTTTATTTTCCTTTCTTTTCTTTTCTCCTCTCTTTGCCTTTCTTCTCTCTCCTCTCCTCCTCTCTTCTCCTTTCTTCAACTTTCTCCTCTCTTCTTTCTCCTCCTCTCTCTGTTCTCCGTTCTCCTTTCTTCTCTCTCTACTCTCCTTTCTCCACTCTCGTCTCCACTCTCTCTTTCCTCTCTCCTCTAAAGCTAAACAAAGTCCTGGAAACTTCTCAACAACACGCCAGTCTACAGGAGGCCGTATCCAGGGTTCGATCCCGCTATCAACAGCTCGAGCGGCTGGCTGCAGGCGAACGACTGCGCTCCTCGGAACTTGTTGACCAACTGGACGAAGAGCGGACTCGATGCTTTGATCTGGAAGAAACCCGAGGTGGTCTTGAGGCTCGACTAACCGAGCTGGAGTCGAGACTGACTGCCCGAGAGGCTGAGCTGTCGGGGTACCGGGATCTCATGGAGGGCGCTCAAGGGCAGAACATACGCTTCGAGGAGGTCACCAAGAAGTACAAGAAGGTCAAACGTCTGCTCAAGGAGGCACAGACTAGGTGGGTACCCCGCTTTCGGCGTTCAACGAAATTCTGATTTAGTGATCGTAGAGTTTGTGTTTTTTGCTTATTTTCAACGAAATTGCGGTATATATTTGGATTATATACAATAATTTCCGTCTAGCGTCTGATACCGGGTTTAATCTTGTTATTTAAGTCTTTTTCTGCTGTGCAAACACGCTAGTCACTAAGGTGCTGGACACTGTTCTGGGACTGAAATCATTTAACCGCCTTTAAAGAATAATTGGCAGCATTTCTACACAAAGAGCGAGGGGATCTGACTAATTGAAGATGTATACGTGTCAAGGCTTTCTTTCACTTATGAGAACTGATAGAATTCAAATCATAGACATTAGTCGATATTTAAATATAGTAAAACAAATATCTATTGTTAAAATAATATGGCCCAAGTCCATATTGTACATATTAGATTGTTAAATATATAGACTTAGATATTGTCATATTTGTCTCAAGTTAAATGAAATATTCCGAAATCGAATAATTTGTACTTTTATTATAATATGTGAAATACATTAAATTCTATATCCTTAATATATGATGGCAAGGTCTGCGTATTACAATATGTCCCATAAATTCCAATGACATACAAATGAACGAAAGATTTTCGAATTTAGAGAGTATATTGTTTCAAACGGCTATATATCTGTAATTTAGCCACAGATCACCTTGAAACTTTCGAATAACAATTTGAATATAATTACAATTGTTGTTTCAAAGTTTAAAGGTGGTCATTTGCTTACTTACCAAGATTACCGTTTGAAATATATACTCTCAATATACGAAAATCTTCGTTCATTTGTATGTCGTTGGAACTTATGGGACATATACTGCATGTTTGAAAGAATGTCTCTCATTATTCAAATTCAAATTTAAAATTAAAAGCCGCTTAGTTTACACATATCGATGTAAACTGCGTATGCATCAATTAATGATGTCATCATTTGTGTTAACAATTCTTAATTTATACTTAGTGGCTAATTCTACTACTTATTATGGCTAATCAGTAGTGAGTGACTGTGTTGTTAATATTATTTTTGTAACCTTTTTTATAGCGAGAAATCTTTGAAATCTGAAAAAGACACTCTTCAAGCGGAACTGCAAAAGAAAGACAACTACATCACTTACATCAAAGAGACGGTGAGACTATGTTACGTTGTGATCCACAGAACAGAGCTATAAGTATACATAGAGACGAGAAGACACATTAGAGCTTCCTATTCTTAGCTGCAACATCTTCATAATGTGGATTTCTCATTTGGTGTACATGAGATAGTCTCTATTGCTCATTATCTGTTCACCTACTTCTTTATATTGCTGTCTTCCTTTCCATTGCCTCTCCCAAAAGTCGTTAATAAAATAAACTATTTTCACTTTTTTAAATTCCAGGTCGCTCGACTACAGAGTGAAGTCGTAGCTTTGCAACACGAATCCTCTAAAAAATGTAAATATTCTACTCTAATATTGATTTTCCTTAAGTTCTTCAAAATCGATTATTATTGGCGATATTTACTGTACTAACCTTTACAAAATCAAAATTATATTCGTTTTTATTTCACTATTTTCAGCTTCTACTTCGAATTCTTCTGATAAATCGGCGGAAAAATGTGATCGGGTAATAATGTTTTCTTATTGTTTTATAATTATAGGTTCTTGGTGATATTTTTATAATTATGCTCGCAATTATCTACTTATGTCAGAATAAAGATTATAACCTAGTTGATAATTATCTACGTTATATACATATGAACTATTGCGAATGATTTGTGTATTGACTAGTATCCCCCTCAGTATTATAATTTTATTGATCCTTTTAATTATGATTGAGTTTTTATGTTGTAATCTGCACAATTTCCCAAAACAAACGAAAATGTAGATTGAAAATGACAAGATAGTACAATTGTAAGAGTATAAATGGTTGTGCTTTTGAAAATGTCATACGCAAGTTTAGTTATTGAATAATAATAATAATAATTAAATTCAAACATTGTTTTCCGATAGTTTTTCGAGAAATACGGATGCGACATTGCCACTCATGAGCTGTAAGTAGAATAGGAACGACACTGAAAGTTAATAATACCAACATCTTTAATGACAAAATAACACATGTTTAGCTATTATTATAGGTATAGTTTAGTTTATTTGAGATATTTCACAATTTCATTTTCTTAGCTTTCAATCATGTAAAATATAATGTGTTCAAATTATACAAAACAATGTTAGTCAAATGGCTGATTCAAACTGGAAATAAAAGCCGAATTTATTTCTTGTGCCGTGATTTATTAAAGATACCGTTTAAAAGAGTTGCCTCTCGACTTTCTATTGGTTTACTTGTCTCGTCCAATCAGACCGCTTCTCTGCCCGCCCAACCAAAGAAGACGACTCCCGACACCGACAAACGAATGGACCAGATCTTCGATTCCCATCCCTCGGACAGCACCATTCGCAAGCCTCCTCGGAAGAAGACGTCCGACACGGACCTTGAGTAAGTCAGTGAGCGCCGAGATCGGAGACCATTATTATGGTTATTATATTGATTTCTGTTTATTCCAGTCCATCGGAAGCGGAGTTATTGCTTGATAAAGCTATTCACGACTTTGAATCCGACCAAGTACCCCGTAAGTTGACTTGAGGAAAGCTGTTTCCCCTTGTTATGTGAACCATGAGTAACGATGTTGTTCATTTCAGCGAGTTTGGACGCAAATATGACTCTTTCGCCGCCAGAATCCTCGACGCTTCCTGAATCTGCCATTTCAACGTGACACCCAGTTGGAAGATCTACTGGTAGGTTACATGGCATCACTAAGATACACAAAAGCTCATGCTTACCTACACGTCACATAGTTCTTTATTCTTTTTCAGCGCTATTGATTAATTGGGATGAAGTCAGTGACGAAGGAAAGTCACTGTGATGACGTCATCCAACTCAGTGAAGATCTCAGCTGTTTCAACCAGCAAACCTTTGTGCAATTGTAAAGAAGACTCTGTTCTTCAAGATATTATGTAAATTCAGCAGCAAGTTTACAAATGTGTCTGTGTGTGTGTACAGCGGTTTATGTAAATGGGGGGAGGACGTATTTATGTTACATGTCTTATAACAAAAAGCATTCATAATATCTTCATTGATTTCCTTCGTTTTAAATAAGAATTTGTCTATGATAAATTCACCATTTTTTTCTTTTCTGAGCTTCTTAATGAATAAGTCTAAACTCTACTAACCCTGTTTAGGATCCAAAGCTATTGTTTGAGTATGATAGGAATCTTATTGAACCTGATGACGGTTTTTGTATTCTACCAATGTCTTATAAGCTTTTGATGTAATCTCACTCACTGTACAGAACATAATATATCCTGCACTGTTTTATACCTGCAATTTAAAGCATCGTTACTCTCTATATAACCAACTTCATCATTATTTTGAAAGATCAATAACATTTTTCATGGATTTTTTGTTGTTTTATTTTCTTCCGTTTTTAAGTTCTACTCCAGCCAGCTTTTTTCTTCGTGTTTCAATATTTCATTTTGAGTGTTTTTTTATTTTCTTGCATCACAGGTTGCCAGATACGCCGGTTTAATGTAGAAATCAACTGTTTTAGTGTATTAATATCATCTCGATTTTCCACAATATCAACTAATTTACATGATACTCAAAAATGGTATTGATTGTATATTGTGCCTGTCTATTATATTGAGAGATATTTGAAATACCCCTTTTCTTAATTTAGATTTTATTTATTGATTTATTGTAGGAGAAAATAATGTTTACGTTCTCATCTCAAAAATCTGCTTTAATCATGACAAATGTAATGTAATTGCGTTAATAATATTTTCACTCATTCCAACTTATTATATTATTATAAATATTTCCCGGCCCCTTAAAATATTTTCTTTTTCTTTTATTTATCCAAATGTAAACGATGTTTTATTTCTGTATCTAGCTAATTCGAATGATCACAATACTTTTGCTTAAATCGCACATTTACGCATTTGAATTCTCAAGCCCGGTCAAAAATACTAATATTATCCTCCATATTACTGCTTTTAATTTATCAATAGTATGTTCTGTTAAGCATGTATTTTATATAAAAAGCTATTATCCACTTAGCGTTATTTTGAGGACTATTATTAGTATTTGCCAACTTAAGTAATTATTTGAACACCAGTCTTCCTCATTCATGCCTACAAAAGTGACGTCATCTTTCCATTCAATTACTTGTTATACTTGTATGAATTGTTCTTAACTGTTGTTTTATATTATTATTGTTTTACATGCGCTGCCATTGTTGGCTGTTTTACAGCACACTGTTAAATATTATATATTTCTGCTCTTAATCAGCTATCTTTGCATTATTTGTTACAAATTATATTAACTTGTATAGCATCACTGACTTTTTCGTTTCCATTTCCTGGTTCAGTAAGATCGATATATGTGGATTTGCATTTAGTTTATATTTAGTTTAAGGATTTAGAGAGTAGCATAAATAAATATATAGGTTATTGATAAATATATACTGAACATCATATATTTTACAACACGTCATTAATAGATAAAAATTTCACTTACAAAACTAAAAATATGAATATGAATATAAAATATTTATCTATTGTTTTATGCATTGTCTTTGGACTATAAATTCTGTCCATGTCTATTGATTTTCCTTCCTTATACATATTTGAATATTTATCAGCTATAATTATCAATGGACATAATTCTGTCCATGTCTTGATTTTCCTTCCTTATATTTGAATATTATATCGATATCCTGATTGACAGCATGCCTGACATCTCAGGGCTGTTATTGAAGCCGGTGGTGGTCACATTTGCTACTGAATTAATCTGCCCCCAATTATGAGAACGCGATAACAGTCCTCTTTGGGACTAACACAATGATTGAATATTTAAAATTATTTAAATTAAAGAAGACATGGACAGAATTAATAGTTAAAAGACAATGCATGAAATAATAGATCAATATTTTTTCATTTTTGTAATTTTTTTTTTCTTTATGATGTATTATATAATTTATTATGTTCAGTGTAAGTATCTTAAATTGATATAAATATAACAATTGGTGTCATGAACTAAAACTTTGAATTGACGATTTATATATATGTGAATTTACTGGAGAGTAATAATTATATCAATTTAATTTGATTGATTTTCTTAAACTATACACAAAATTATGCAAAAATTTGTATTTTTTATTGCAAACAATTTTTATTTTTTAGGTTGTGTAGTCAAGTTATCATATTAAAATGATACGGTACATAGTTGATGTTTATATCAGTTATGAAAATATAGCTTAAATTATAATATATAAAAGTTATAAAATTGTCTATAATCGTGCGTGTTATATATTATCAAGTTTGTGAGAAATATACAATTTTAATTGTAGAATAATTCTCAAAATATTGGTGTGTATATTTGTCAATTATTTAGTGTAATGTTCAGGTTTCTAAGAAAACGGTGAAGTGTAAAAATAATAACTTAACACAAATATTACTTTTAGTAAGTAAAAAGTAGTGACACAATAGAGATACGTTCGCCAATAAATGATACAGTAAGACGAGTGACTGATATGGCGCACTAAATTATCAGCATAGAAGTGATAGACTGTCAGATATCCCTTTCCAGGAAGACTGTAAGTCAAGCATCTGTGCGGTTATTATATATAAGCAATTATTATGAGGATTGTAAATCAACTAAACCAAAATTTAAATTTTAGTTGACTGTTGCACAATCTAATGATATCAATTTTAAATCCAGAATAATTTTAACATGCCTGCGACCTCAAAGAGCTATCAATAGTTAACTGTACTGCATAAAGTTGTTTATTTTAAGTTAAGACTATTTTTTACTGTTATTTAAATTACTACAGCTTAATGTTACCAAGTGTTAAGTGAAATTTGAATAAACGTAATAATTGGTAATGACGATAGCGGTATTCATTTAAGTGAAAAAAGGCTTAAAATGTTATATAATTATATGTATATGAATAATATATTTATAAGTACATATTATGTAATATACATCGGACATACATTTAAGTTTATGTTGTCCCCGAATGCTATATTTTCTTACCTAGTTTACTGTATTTGATAATTCGCCCACTCTCTCTGTGCAATATATTCATGTCTTTTATTAATAATAAAATATGTTACTTTTCATGAAGTATTAAAAATAAATATTGACATTTAAGGACTACTATAATACTAAAATATGATTTAAAGTAGTCCTTGTATTGAAACAAAAAAACAATGCACAATCATCATACCCACAATTTTATCCTAATAAGTGCTTCGTATAGGAAGAATAAATAAGTTTCTCCATTTAAATTTAAATGATTTGAATGAATTTGAATACAGGCAAATCTGAACAATTTCAATAAGCGTTGAATTTAGTTGAAATTTTGAATAAGTTGAATTTAGGTAATTTAAATTCGTTTAATTTCAGTAAATTGGACATAAAATAATTCAATTTAGTGAAATATTATCGTCGTTGTAATATCTACCGTTATCAAAACGCTCGTCGTATGCTTAATTCCATCTTATGAATGCTAAAAAATCGTTTTATATATTTAAGTATTTCAAAACAAGCTAAACAGTTGAATTATAAAAGTAAGTAAGCATTACCATATTCGTGTTTCTATATTTTATTTAAAGATTAAATGGAGTTGTATTGAGTATACATACAGATACATACATGAGCTATTTTAATTAACATTCTATATATTTAGGATTAATACGACCGGCTGACTATAATATAAAAAATATATAAATTTCTATCAAAATAGTTTGGATACGAACGTATAAAATAAATAAATTAAAGATTAATTAATTAGTTGTAATTATGTTTAAAATCTATTTGGCGACTTTAACTTAAATTATTAGTAAATTATTAAACTGGTTTATTTATTTTATAAGTTTTGAACAGTTTATTGAGCTAAGTATTTAAATATATAATTAACTATATTTTATCTATTAATAATCTAAACTATATCATGATATTTAATCCAATATATTAAACTATACTGACATTTAATAAATTAACCTTTCAAAATAGCCTACTTATATAGACAAATAATGCTTGATATCTACTTTAATATATTATTTACTTACTTTATAAATTAAATTGAGTAAAACTGATAATTTTTTAAAAACTTTAATCTAAAATATTTTAAGCATAATTACAATTAATTTAAAGTCTTAATTTGCCCGATTCGTATTATAACCAGCAAACTTCCATTGTTTGATTGAGATTTGAACATATTTAACAGTAGCCAAACAGCAGCCTGTCTTATGAATCTTATTGTGGTAATTTATTTAATGAAACAATTAAAAAAAAATTAATGCAATACTTCATACTCAATACAACTCTAAAATAAACTATTAAAAGCTATAGAATACACATCAAGCTCATAAAATGAATCTACCAATTTACTTTTAGTTACTTATTTACATTATACCATAGAAATGGATGAATAACAACTAGAAAGGAAATTATCCATCTCCGCGACACCAAACGATTTCAATTACAGCATAAACTGTTGTGTTGTACTATGGCGGACCAAAAGGTTCAGTCTGAATTTCTCTAAGAATTGCCATTTGGCTATCTTGTAAATCTCTAAGAATTCTTATTGGAAACTCAATGCAGGAGTATCGATTGCTTCGAAACAGCGCTTATAGGTATAGGCGAGATATAAGGAGAACTTTCAAATCAGAAATACTACCTGATTCAAGCATATCTTATCGGAAAATTGTCAAGACTTTACCCGTAAAATTTTCTGAAAATTCCAGCAGTGAAAATTGTTTTTCAATAGCTGCCCAAATAACCGAGCTATTGCGAGTTTTAAGAGACCCTTGCTGGCTATAAAATGTTACAAAGAGGCCTTTTTGCCCCTTTTGAAATGGACGGGTGTTGCCATGTATTTGAACAAAGCGCGCTTCTAGACAATCTTATCCATTTCTATGAGTAGAACACACTAGAAAGGTCAAACAGAAACAGATACAATTTATTATTTTATGACACGTTGGAAGCCTGCAGCCCACCAATCAGAAGTGTTTATAGCTGAAAAACATACGAAATCAGGCGCCTGAACGTAGATTTTAATAGAGGGTGCGTGGAATGTTTCCTATTATATTAGTAGAGTCCTCTATTTTTATTTATAAACTTACTTTCACCACACTTAGACAATTCAACAGTTGGTTCCTTAAATACTGGCTCGTCTGACGGACTCAACCTTGAGGGCTCATCGACCGCTTCAACGCTCAAATCCTGTTGACTTTCTGAAGTGGAACTGGAAGAGAAGACAGAACTGGAGGCAATACTTGACCCACTTATAGGGGATTCCTCCAGTAGACCCGGGGGCTCACAAATGGTGCATCTGAGCTCCGACACTGGGACGGTTTGTGTTGGAGGTTGAGGTCGAGCAAAGCTGAGCGGACCTAACGAGGGAAGTGTGATCAAATGCAGTTTTGGTGCAATAAAATACGTTTTGGTGCAACATAAAGCAATCAAATATGATTTATGGTTTCTAAATATAGTCAGATATTTTATTTAACAGATACACATATCGTTTCTGCCGCTACAAAATGCCAGAATGAGATAGTGTGGATTAGACTATCACCAATTTTTAGACCGAACGAACTCTTAATCTACTAATTTTACGTCAAACAACTTACGGGAACATACTTGCGACATAAATTCTAATTAAAAGAGCTACTTACAAATAAGGAGCATGGATACGACCAAAATATTATATTTAAAATGATCTGAATGAATTGTGTGTTCAATTTTGATCTCATTACCTCGGTCATGTCCGACATATTACCCTCGCATTCTAAATAAATAAATGGTGGATTATGAACTCCCCTTCCATTTCTTACAAGAATGTTTAGCTCCTTTAATATTGTATTTATTGTAGAAAGTGACGGAGTATTGAAAAATATCGCGTTGTGAATAATGAGCGCGGTTTGAGACGTGGCATCAAACGATCTCAATTATAAACTAGACTGTTGTGTTGTACAACGCCGCACAAAGCATTCTTATTTAATTCAACTCAATGCAGGAGTATCGACACACTGGTATAGGCGAGATAAAAGGTGAGTTTTTCCAGCATTTGCAACTAGTATGAGCGACGAACTATATTTATATTTATATACGTGCTAAGTCTGTAACTGCCGTTGCTTTGTTTCCCTGTCCTTATATAGGCTTGAATAAAGGTATCTGATACCGAAAATTGTTTCCTAATAATAATATTATACGATCATGTTACTACGAATTTGTGCTTTCTTCCTTCCTAATATCTGACATCGTTGACTCCGAAAATCAAAGATATATGTTACGCAGGGTTGCTAATATTTTAATCCTTAAATCAATTGCTTTCTACAGAAATTATAAATTTATTGCGAAGAATTTTCTGTTTATGTATCGCCAGTCAAATTGTGTTTCATTGCAGTAAGATGTTTTCTACTATAAAGGTTCTCACCCAAATAAATCACGATTTCATCTTCCGATTCTGAAGAACTTTCACTCGAGTATCTTTCATTCATTATCGTCTGAAATAGAAGAAACCATTTTGTTGAAGGAAACACATAAAATTGGCATAGTAATTCTAAAAGGAGTAATAAAGTTTTCCTTGAGTAAATAACACAGTTAAACTTAACGACACGCATGAAGTGGTGTGATACCATACGTGTTTTTTTTACTTTTTGATGTCTCCTATGTGTAATTGTACACTTCACAGGCTTCTAGATAAACTACAGGATGCGCCACAGGATGCGCCACAGGATGCGCCACACTAAATGTTGTGTTTATTTTGACGACAACATGCGGCAAATCAAGTATAGCGTAGTTTGTCTCGGGACAATTTGCATTTGAATATGGGTCTCATAATTTAAGTATTAACATATAAGTATGTTAGACAAATATTGTTTCTATATTTGTTTATGTGACATTCTTGTTTATGACGGTATTTCGGAATTAATTTAATCATAATGTACAGCTCAGTTTAAAATGAGCAGCATGCTGTATTAATTCATTTTTATTGTTATGTACACAATAAATTTACCCCTCCTGTCCCCCTGGGGTGGGCAGGGGGGCAGGGGGGCAGGAGGG
>JAYRBW010024452.1:0-12508 GCA_036023295.1 Invenusta paracnida
GTCTATCCACGCCTTCAGACAATTGCAGCTAGCTAGTACACACCGTGCTCTGTCTATTCTACCTTATTAGTCTATGAGTCTAGCATGTTAAATGCTTTGATACTTCAGACTTATTTTAACAACCTGCAACAATTTTCATCTAAAAATCTTTTTTCTATTATTAATATTAAACCTGTTTCTATTATTGTCTCCGTATTATGCAAACTATCCATAGACAAATGCCCCTTTATACTAGAAATTTGAGATGTTAAGCGTTCCTATTTTGGACTACCTTGACTCAATGTTCCCAATAAAAAGAGTTTAATAGCTAGAAACCTAAACAGGGTCAAATAATAAATCTCGCTTTGATAGTCGAGAACATTTAACATTTCAAATTTATTATCAAAAAAGGGAGTAAAACTTTTCCCGTTGAACGCACTAGTGTACAAGATAGATGTATGCTACTGTTTTTAACCATTTGAAAAAAATGTATTTAAACGCAAGAAATATGTTTTGAGTAAATTCTTCGTAATTAAATGAAATATTAACAAGAAACAATCAAACTCACTTTTCATTAATCAAACATTTTGTTACATTCTCAACGGATTTTTCTTCCATTTTGCTGACTGCTTCTGTAGTTACCTGTTATTGATAGAAAGAATAATAAAAAATCCAGAAAAATCTATTAATGATAGTAGGCAATACCTAATCAGTATTATAAGAATGAATAATATTTATAATTGGTACATTTAAATCTTTTTACATTGCATTACAGCTTAAGATGTGCAGTTTAATGCATTTAATGTTTCATAAATTCTACAACATTGAATTAACTAATTTAAGATTTACTTAAAATAAAAAGTAAATACTTCAAACGGTAACTAAGCAACCAGTAATCTTGAATGTTTAGAATCGCCTAAAGTCTAACACCTAGGCGGTTGGGGTGGATCGGTGTTTCGTCATACCTCTCTTCGAAACTTCAAGCCGGTCGACTATTGAAATGATTTAAATGACCCAAATGACGTTTGACCTTGAAAGTCGTACATCATGACCTCAGGTATCATCTTGTAGTAAAGTATCCAAGGTAAGGTTAATAGTTTCTAGCTGGGACACCGGAATACAATTACTACAGATAGAAAACTACAAAAACTGATTTTTTTATTTAAATTTATTTTATTTTATTTCTTTAATTTTATTTATTTGAGATTAAACTGACGACTTTGTCGATCGATTCAAAAATTTAGAACTGCGTGTGTCTCATTACACTGATCTGGGTTACATGACGTTGCCGATTTTTTATTTTATCTCGTGAAACGGTCATCATTTTAAAAACATGTTCTAAAAAGAATATTTCCTTGTTATCTCACAAAGCTAATTTCTCTAATCCAATCTGATTAATACAATATGAGCCAGTATTAGAAAATCGATATTCTCACCTGCCGAACTTCACAAGCTGATTCATCGATTATCTGCTTCTTCTGATCGTCCTCTCCTTTATCCACCACATCTGGTGCCGGGGTTGAGTGATTCTCCTTCATCGTGGTTGACAGGACAACCTCTTCGCTTACAGCCTCTTTTATCTCCTCAGCAGGAAATTTATCTGGACATTCAGCTTCGTTTGTTTCACATTTTTTCTCCGTTTCAGCAGGTTCATGCGGTTTGGACTCCTCTGTTACAGGCCCCACCTGATCCCCATTTCCCACCACCGGATGTTTCTCCTCCAATGTTGTTACTTCCTCAGCCTTCTCTGTCATCTGAACTTCTGCCTTGTCAATAGTATCCTCAATTTCTGCCGATTTTATATCTTCAACTTCAGCTTCAGCTGCAGATGCAGCAAGATTGTCTTCAACTTGAGATTTATTATCCTCAGATGGAGCAGCTTCTTCGAGAGAATCGGGGCAGAAAGTCTCTTCATTTTCAGTGTCTTTAACTGCGTCATCTTTAATTTCAGCATTTTCTACCTCTTTTCCAAATTCTATACCTGCGCCATTTTCAGATTTTTCAATTTCATCTATAATTGCGTCATTGACATCGACTTCTCCGTCTTTGGCTGCGTCATCTTTAATTTCAGTATTTGCTGCCTCTTTTACCAATTCTATATCTGCGTCATTTTCATCTCTTTTAACTTTATCATTAATTGCGTCTTCTCCTTCTTTTTCTGCGTCATCTTTAATTTCAGCATTTGTTGTCTCTTTTTTCATTTCTCTCTCTGCGTCATTTTCAGCTATTTTAACTTCATCATTAAGTGCGTCATTGACTGTGTCTTCTCCTTCTTTAGATGCGTCATTTACTGCGTCACTTGAGGCCACATGAGCTGTCTCATCCACCACTGGAGTAGAAGCTTCAAAGGGTGAAACTTTCTGTTCCTCTTCCACCATTTGATGGCATTCCTGACCATTAATCGGCTCGTTTACAAGTCCATTATCTTTTATCTCCTCGACAGTTTTGATTTCATGACCATTTTGTAAGTCAGCTGTTTCCTTAACTCCTTCTACGCACTTCTCCTGGTCAACAATCTCTTTAGAAGCAGAAATTTCAGCAGATTCTAATTGCATCAGTAAGTAAATATGATATAAATAACATGTAGGTATATAATATGCATATGAAAATAAAGTTAAACGCATAAAATTAATCACTTTTACCAAGCGAAATAAAAACTGAAAGCATAATAATTTAAACTTTTGAATAAATAATCAAAATATGTTTTGAAAAGAGTAATGACGCAATACATATGAGAAAATCTCTTAGTAAGCCATGATGAATGATTTGAAAGAAAGTTTCATGAGAGTAATGACAGAGTAATTTGCAAGCATAAGCATTTGTATAAAAGCAGGAATAAAGTTTTGTTCTAGGAATTGAATGAATCTAAAAGGTGGAAACAATGAATGGTTACAAGTTCATTAGTACAACAAGAAACGTGTACATGCTGAACAAACAATTGAACAAGTTTTAACTAAATATTAATCATGTTTTTAGGGGTTATATATTATGGTGTTACAGTTTTTTGCATTGGAACTTTTCTATAAAACTTATTTATTTTAGTATTGTTCGACTGATACGTTTGTATAATACTCTACACAATGTTGGTGTTCGAGCCAGACCGCAGCTTCTGGGGCTAACTGTGAGACCAGTTGTTGAGTCTGTTTATCAACTACAGTTGGGCCTTTGGGCAGTATACGTGAATGTGATATTCTAAGATACAATTGCAAATTGCAATAAATTGGAGATATGCTGGACTATTATATTTTACAGCATTACGAGGGGATGTGGGCTGCTGAAGAGAACCAACAAGGTCGAAACAGCGCCCTGTCCAGCTCTCCCGTACTACTCGCAATTTAGAATAAGTAGTATGAAACCACTATCTTATATTTTAATACAATTCTTATTTAAAAGTATTTAATAGTTATATATAGTCTAATTTATACTTATGTAAATAATGAAATGAAATAATAAATGATGGAGCTTACGTTTAACTTCGACAGCGGTGTTTTCTTGAGGAGTTTCCATGATCTGAAGAGAAAACGATACAAAACAATAAAACTAGTTATTAATTGAAATTTAAAGTGTAGCTTTACTATTTTTAGTAATGCATCGTACGAAAAGTGTGAGAAATATATATTTAACGTAGTTGACTATAGAAAAGGGACAAATTCATAAATGGTAGTGAAGAGTCTCGATGATGTATTATGTATATTACGAAATCTGAGAGAAAATATAATCATATATATAACTAACAATGATGAATAATTTCTAATTATGTAGAGTAATGAATGAATGAAAAACAGTTTATAATGAAAAAGTATTTTAAAAACAATGTTTTTAATCAGATTTGTAGCTTTTTCAATTTATCTTAATAGCTGTTTTATGTATAATTTAAATTATATTAAAATTGATGCGCATAGTTCATTTAGTTAGGAAAATTATAAAATATAGGTTTTGTTTAAAATTTTTAAACGTACGTCTATTTTTTTTTAAATATGAATAACGCAATACAATAATTCCAAAATGCATTCATTTAACATTTAGGAATCTATATATCGCTATATATTGGAATAGAAAATACATTTATATACAATAAAAAATGTCATATATGTTTGTCAAGTAATAGTTTTAAAAAGAAGACTGCCTTAAGTATAAACAATGCAAACTTTAACACAGCTCTAATTTACATTAAATTACTCTTGATTTTTGTAATGTAGATGTTTGTAAAACGAGTAAATAAAAATAATAAGAAACATAACGTTGATAATACTAGAATAATTTTTAAAAATTATATGCCCCAACTTCCAAAAGTACACTACCGTAGGTACATGAGACCACTAAAATTCGATAGAGATATTCAAACATTAAATAATTATAAATAAATCACTACTAGGGGGTTATTTCGATCGATGATCTGAGCCTTACGTGAATGATTTTGATTGGTATAAAAGGAAGCAGTCAATTCGCTGAAGCACAGCAACAACAATGAAAACCCACTTTAAAGGGCGAATCGTGTATTAATTTTGGAATTGATTTGCGAATTCCAAATACGTTAATAAATCAGGGGGTTAAAATGTATCTATATATTCATGTTTCGAATGCATTTTTACTTTTGATTCTGAAAGAATAATTGAATAAATGAGCCGCCGCGAAGGTATTTTGATATTTCAAATTAACAAATAAATGGCTTTAAACAAAAGAGATTTATTTAATTAAGAATTTGACGTTTAGGTATAACTTAGAGTAAAGTAAAGTAACCAAGCAAATATAATAAGGTAACCAAAGTAAATAATATCACAATAAACAGAACGATATATGATACAAAGAATGTGAATTTGACTAACCTAGGAAATAGTCAATAAGAAGATAATTCATTAAAAGTTGAACACCAGAAGGAAGCACCTCCATACATCAATTAATCATCATTAACATAACCGTATTTGCTCTAATTACCGCCGGGTCTCTAATAACCGCCGAGGTAAAAATAGTAAAAATGTAATAACTGCCGGGCACGCTTAATAGAGCAAATACGGTAGCCAAGAAATAAGATTCAATATGACCCAATGACTGTCGCATTTCACCTACAGCTCTGACCGCCTTTCTCTCTTTACCAAGTGCACAGCTGCACCACTTATAGCCATCATATCCTAGTGCAAATTTTAATGTAGGTATAACTTTTGCGAAATATGTCTAATTTACCCTTTATTTAAAAAAAACAGATGCAAAATATCAAATGAAAAAATAAGCGCCGGGTCTTTAATTACCGCCGGGGTAAAAATAGTAAAATGTAATAACCGCCGGGGGCGCTTAATAGAGCAAATACGGTATTTACTTTGCTTGATAATTGTCGTTAGGTCAGACTGAGACTTAGAATTATTAATAAAATAAATCATACTTTCTTATGGTAGGATTTCATTGTTATTGAATTTTATTATTGTATCATACAAAGTGCGTTACAAATTTCAACAAGTATAGATTTGTTCAATTATCTTACTTCTAGTTGATTAAGATAGATATGTATTTTATAAACAGTATTGATATGCACTTAATTTTATAAATATTTCAAGTCTTAATAAACTGGGGACTGCTCTATTTAATGATATTATTTAGTTAAATATCTAAATAAAATTGTACTCACAAATCTTTTGCATGAGTTGAATGCTGGTCTGAATTTATATATATATGTTTGCGTTGGTTTTTGCTTCGCTGAATTTTTCCATTTCTTAAAAGTAAAGCTATTGAAATAAATAAAACTCATTCCTATCCATTTAGAAGGACTGGACAGTATGTTAGTAAATTGTTTTAAAACTGATGGAGAAAAGGTTTACACGGACTTTAAATGAAGTTCCGCATATTATTGATTTATACTGGAAAGGACACTCTAACATGACAAATTATTCTATGTGGAATGACTTTAAAAAAACAATTAATCGTGTATGTATTAACGATTATTATTAAGAGATTTATAGGTCAAAATTCAAGACATGGGTTCCACATGTCCATAACTGTTAATTCACTGCGTAAAATATATTAATTATAATCGATTTATTCAAATTTTGAATGTTATAACGTATTCTAGCATAAATAGAATAGACATTAAAAATATAATACAATTTTAAATTTAATACATATGTAATATCATGTAAAATGAAGGAATACATTACTTATCACAGTGTTAAATTGCAGTGTAAATCATGAATTCATTTAAAACATTTAATTAAAGCTGGTCCGAACCGAAGTTCCAACCCACTCACATTGTCAGCGCATATCCGAAATATTTACCTGCCTTATTATAGCCGTAATAAAAGATAATATATCGGAACAACTGATAATTTAAATTAATTTGGTGTAGATTGTATTATTTGCAAGAATTGTATTCATTTTTTAAATTATATAATAAAATCAATAGTCAATCCATATACACCAAGATAAAATAGCTATTTTGTTAGATTCTATCATTTCAATTGTTTTCATACTTATAGGAAGCTAATGGTTTTGTTTTCACTGAACATATTTAAAAATACTTCTAACAAAATATTTGAATGATTATATTATAAATGACCAGATGGATATTTTCTCAAAAGAGAGTACATTAAAATTGCAAATAAAGTTAGTATAAATCAAATATGGCTGCCTTCATATTACATCTATCCTAAATATGCTTTCCGTTTTACAAAGAGTGATATAACCATCATTACAATAATCTATGCCTCCATCATGCCCTCCTCCAACCCTCTTTCGCACACACAACAACTCACACGAGTGACAGGCGCACCAACTCCAGTCGGTGACTTCTCAACAATCTCCACTTGTCGCTTGTTGAGCAGGGCCAAAGCCCAGTCAGGTGAGGGCTGCTTCTGACCCCCCGGGGGCAAAGGTACCGGAGACAAGGGTCGGACCGCAGCAGGTCCACTGGATACAACACTCAACTTGCCTTCCGAACCGAAGACCTGAGTTCTTGCTGGATCAAGACGACCAACACGTCGGAGCATAGAGCCGTTTGTGCTGCCAACGCCTGTTCCACTACTTTGTTGGGAGATCTTCCGCACAACGGGAGTGCTTCTTGCGTTGTAGTTCTCCACGGTAGAGACAGGGGGCCAACACCGCTGCTGAACTACCACGCGAGGAGAACAGCTTGCAATGGAGCCTCCGATTGATTCGTATCGATCACTCCCCCCGAAGGTCGGCGTCTGCTGGTAGCTAATGCTCTTCTCAAGCCAGTAGTTTATTCGGGTGTTGAAGTCGTCCTCGCAGATATCGGAAATCTTGGGCTCCCCAAATATTCCCTCAAGATCCACGTCTTGTTGATTCCTGGTTTTTACTGCCTCTTCTTGATCAGCTACATATGCGTAATTGTTGGATAATGCCCGCTGCTCACGGTGATCTTTCCTTAATTCCTCGCTAACTTGTGAATTGTAGTTGACAGGAGATACGGCAAACGGTGTTATTGTATAATTGTTCTTGTATGGGGCTATAGCTTCTGTTAGATCAACTAAGTTAGACGAAGTACGGGGAATATCTTCCTCTACACCTCTATCATGAACTTCGTCTTTATGTGAGCTGGCATTTGCAGGTGACGCATCTGGTAATTCTTGGGGCACAGCCGCAGTTTTATGTTTACAAGTTTGTTCGATTTCTACTTTTTTGGGAAAAACTTTTACAGTATCTGGTGTTGGTGGGGCAATAACAGGCAATGTTTCAGGGCGCTGCTGCTCTCGTAGATCAATTAACTCAAACGAAGTTTGTGGAACAGGTTTCTTTAATTGCTTTGTATTTCTTGACACCTCAGTATAGACTTCTCTTTCCTTCGCTAACTTTTGCAGCAGTATGTCGGCCTTGTGTTCAGTTGGAGGTTTCACTGTTTCCACTATTATTTCCTCAATCCCGTCACAAGGCTCATGCAGATGATGAATATTGTTCGTGGGTTGTTGGTCCAAGTCACTAGCTTCTAAACTGAAGACTGGCTGTAAGACGATAGGTTCATAGACTACCTCAGACTCTGTAGCCCCCTTCTCCGTGTCCTCACTGTCTCGTAAGATAATGTACGTGTCATCGTCATGGTGACTGAAGTCCACAAAGTCTAGGTCGTCAACGGAAGCACACTTTCTGTTAGACACCGCAAAGATAGAATCAGCGGCACTCTCCGAATTGTAAGGAGGGCCGCCGAAACTGCTGAAAAAGCTGTCGGTCATCTCTGTTTGCACTTCCATCTCTCGACATTCCGGCTTCGCTAGCGGTGACTTCTTTTGCGTTGGTTTACGTGGTGATGATGCTTTGGGATGCTTATTCTTCGATTCGTTTTGAGAGTTGCTAGAGAGAGCTTCCGTTGACTTTGTTAAGGCTCTTGCAGGTGATGGAGGTTTTGATTTTGACCTCAATTTCGCATTTGAGTTGAAGTTATTTACTGGTTTCGGTTTGAATAAAACTTCCGTACTCACGCACATTCGTTTCCGGGCATCGCTGTCTAATTTTCCACCAGAGACGTTTGGCTGTTTGCCTTCTTGTCTTCTGGACACAAGTGTTGTGTGGTTAATCTGACTCACTACCGGTCCACGTTTTTGGCGGGAGGAGATCAGGGGAACGCCAAGATTTTTTATCGGTTTCGACTCCCTCAAAAGACTGTCTACATCGGTATCGAGGTTTACTCGAGTATCGCAAGTTCGATAAAGCTTCCGACTTTCAAGGATCCGTGTGATGCGCAACTCCTGATCACTCGCGTAGGGACTGGGTCCACAGTAGAAAGGTCGACGTTTGTGCAAAGCTGGTGAGGACGTGTTGGCCTCCTTGGCTGGACCAGTAGTCGGGGAAGGTAACTTATCAAGCGTCATAACCTTGTCAACATTTGAATTAATTTTAAACCCCTCACAATCTCTAGCTACTACTAATTTGTAGAAAATAGAAATAACTGCTAATTGATCTGTTAAAAGTGAACCAGAGGGGGAGATCAGATTGAATACAATAGGTTAGCAATATTAGGAGATTGCGCTGCAATAGAACGGTGCTTCCTAAATTATCACAACATCTGTTAACTTGTGACACACTAGGCAGAAAGGCAGGAAGGGATCGAATTACTCACACATAGCTTGCGCATAACACACACACACACACATTCCAGCAGAAGATTTCTATTCTTATACTCAAGATATTTATTCCCTGATAAGTAATAATACCTACTGAAATAGGCCATGCGTAGTGCTGGAAATTTGGCAAAGAAAGCGGTCACAAGACACTCAATTTGTGTCTCTCCCCAATGAGCACATTTTATTATCGATCAGCAGTACATCGACAGGGACAGAACAAAAGATCGCCTCCTTATTTATTTCTTTTCTGTGTTTGATCTCACATGAAGTAAGTAATTGACAGCTAGAAGTCTAAAATTTGCTAACTACGGATTTTCTGCTGTTCTGTATATATATAATAGCAGTTGTATATGTATATAGCACAGATATATGAAGTGAACATACGAAATTGAAACAACCAGATGTGCCAGAATACAATTGAGGATCTTTATAAAGTGCTTCCCTATATTTGTTGGTATTGAACATTGACATGTAACTATATAGCTACACAAGATAAGTAGGCTGGTTGGATAGAGAAGCACGCACAGGCAATTCAGAGCACTGGAATGCTTTTGTTTTTCGTTTAATTTTTCGTAAATTGTTGACTTGGATCAGGTGTATAAGTAATATAAGTATATACTCGTATAATTACTATATTTTGAAAGGCATAATATAATTGATTAGGGAGGATTTTATTCCTATATTGTTCATAACAATAAACCTAACACGATATATATACATGGTATTCATATTAATAGTATCTGACGTTTAAAAAGTTATTAAATATCGAAATTGATTAAAATTATGCTTAAAAATTAAATTACATTATTATTACATGCTTAAATAGAAGCATCATCATTTTTAAGTTTCTCTTGTCTCTAAAATTTAAAGAATTGTATATTTGTATATCAATTTTAATGATGGTCCAAAGGGTGTACATTGGTATAGGTGTACATAAACCATCAATAGTGCGTGATTGTCAATTTAAATAAAAAACCAGCTACAAGTCGATATATTGAATTATTACTTTATCTTTTTTTTGCCAGAAAAAAATCTGATCAATGCTGTATTGATTTTGTATTATTTTTCATGATGAGTTCAGCTGAAGAAGTAGTCAAGAAGAATTGATCACGTGATTACCATAACAACCTATAAGATTTGGCTTGGCATTGACTTGACAGAAAATATTAAACATGTTTAATGTCTTTCAAGTTATGCCTCAAACCCCAATCGATAAATTCATCAATCCGGATCGCTGAATCGACTTGAGAAATTAAACTTGTTAAACATCATTGCATTGATAATTATTTGATGCATTATAATCAATTAAAGCCAGCCTGAACGTGTGTACGGGGAATTTACTGTACTGCTGAAATATTTAAATAAACAACTCGGATCAATTCTTATTGATTTTGTAAAGCATCACGTAAACAGAAACTATGGGTTATCGACAGAAAATCGCTTCATTTCAATACAATTTCTATAAACAGGTATCTATAAAATATAGTGTAAAATATTCATTGTAAATTATTTCTAAGACATCCGGTTGTTTTCAAATTATTATTAAGTTATACCCACAGGGTGTTCGATAATTACAGTGAGTATTAACATAATACATATCTATCTAAGGCGTCTATACGAGCAAACTTAGCTGGCAAACTTAGTTGGCCAAAACATTAAAACTGCGAAATACTTTGAAAATGTTAGCCAGCTAAATTTGCTTACAAAATTGGCTCGTGTATAGTAAGTAGACTGTTTAACGGATTTGAAATTTTAAAGGATTATTTTAGTTTAAGATTTTTGGGTAGGTTTATAACAAACAATTTTAGATATAAAACTTGCTACACAAATAATTTTTAAATGACGCATTTTTTATTTATTTTTTATTAAAATGGTAAAATCTATATATTTAGTAGTACTACAAATTTCACACAATCCATTATCGACAAAAATGTATAGCTTTTTGCATAATATGAAGTAAATAAACTCTATCTATCAATACACAGGGGGCTAAATGGAGAACCAGTTATTTTATATATATATATGCCTTAATATGAATGATTTTGCAATAATAATAGTAATAAGAATAAAATCTTACCAAAATCAAGCGAATGCACAATTTCTAGTCAGATATCCTGGCTCTGTGAATGAATAATAAATACGAATGAATCAATCAATGGAGGGCACTTGACGATCAGTTAAAAATACAAATATTTGTAGTATAGCAAAGCCCTCCAGAGCAAATGAAACGCACGATACCCACTATGATACGACGGCGAACAGACGAAAGTATCAAACTATAAAACTCTTAGTCACTCTTGAGACATCAACAACACTGTCCTATAATATAGAATTCCCTCTGGAAAATACAAGTGTACACACACATAAAATACAAATAACCGAGACACAGTAATATCCGTGCTAATCCCACGCTATCGAACACGAACAGGTATTAAAAGTAATCTCCAGCCACAGCATAAATGACGTAGTTACAAGACCAGTTGCATGTCGATAGCATGTATAGCAGCACAGTATGCTGCTTGTACTATCTAAACTGCGATACTGTGTACGCGTACTGAGGTTGAGGTATTTCTGTGTGCTTCTTGGCAGACAGTTCTCCCAGCTTCCTCTTGCAGTCTCTTTGCGATCAATAAATGAAGGGAAGGGATGAGAATATTTGGTGCCGTTTACATCCAATCAGGTCAAATTTTAGCCACACACCCCCCCCCCGGACCCCGAGCTTCAATTATAATAACCGGAATTTATGCAAAATGAGCAAAAAAAATGCTGTGACTAAAATAGAAATTCGCACAACGCTATCAGTAATGTTTGTAGAGCTATATAAATTCAATATATAGTTTTATCCCTAAAAATATAGTTGAATTGTGATTACAGGCATGCAACTAAAAATGAAACATGGTTCCTGAATAGTTAACAACATCCGGACAATTAAGAGATAAATCTATTTTATCGCTTCTTACCTTGAATTTGTGTTCCAATTAAGTATTTGAAATTTGCTATTTCGAAATTATTTTTATTGTCAACTTTCCACTCGTATTTTTTTACTTTCAAACAACCAGTATTTGTCATATAGATATTGAATAATACATATATATAGATATATATATAGATATATATATAATCACCTATAGATCTGCAATCTAAGGAAATTCAATAGGAAATTAGGTCCAGCGGCCATTTTGCAGGTTTTTCCTGTGTTTTGCTTTAAAGAGTAGTACCTATAATAGACCGTTATTTAACTCTTATTGATTTTAAATGCATTCCGTTGTAAATCATCGATTTAAATCAATATCATTAGTGTGAAAACTCTATCAATCAATATTCAATGGCTTTCATATTATTAGGCAATCAACAATAATGTTGACCATAGAGTAATTATACAAAGAGTGATCACTCTTTTAAATTCTGCATGCAGTTCAATACTACTATTTACCTACGTAAGAGCTTATATTGTATTTGTTTTAAAA
>JAYRBW010024463.1:0-12508 GCA_036023295.1 Invenusta paracnida
AAAAAATAAAAAAAAGATTAATGAATATAAGCGCAGCCTCAAATAGAAGCGCAGTCTCTAATAGAAGCGCATCAATACTGTTCAAGTTAGAATAGAAGCGCATGCGCTTATAATAGCGTATTTACGGTATGCCACATTAATACAATATAATTTCAAGAATAATCATATGATGATTACAAAGGTACTAACTATTATCATATGATGATTACAAAGGTACTAACTATTATCATATGCAAACTATATTTGTTCGATTTAAGTGATTTACATGTACATATATCAAATAGAGAATATTTTTCTAAAACAAATAAATAAGAAGCTATATAAATTACCCTTTTATGTGTAATATTATGTGCAGAAATCATTTCTGGAATGTAGGAAGTATATAATATTTATTTAATAAATTGAAATAATTATGGAAAACTATCTGTTACACTAACTTTCAACTTTCGTTGGCTCAAAGAGTTCATTAATAATAAGTACCTAACAATATTTACATATTATAGATAATTAAATGAATATTGCCAATCAATAATTATTTTTTAAATGTAATATGAGTAGATTTTGTGAATTAGCATTTATAAACAATGGATACTAAACGTATTGTTTTTTTTATAAATATTTATAAATGTGTTTTTTTCTAAATGGAATATACTATTATATGCAATAAACTAATTAATTTTTCAACAGTTGTGGTTAACACCAAATATTTTATTAATACAAATTGTCGTAACCATAAATTAAACACAGAGTTCACTCATAGTGATTTCATATATCCCGAGCTGTAATTTTTCCTCAATATAAAATCGTTTTATTTAAAAAAAACTTAATGTAAATGGGCAAACCAAAAGTAGCATTACATATTTTTATTACAATAATTTTAAAAGTAAATATATATTTTTATACAATTTTAACATACGTAAGCTGTGTGTAAAATATAATGCATTGCCTGTATCTTAATCTGTTTACCACATAAATTGTTTAACTGCTGTCAGTTTTTAAAACATGATTTTGCAAACGCTTTATGGTATCAAAATAGTAGTGTTGAACTGTATACAGAATCAATAAGAGTAGAATCTTTGTGTTTAATTACTCTATCGTCGTGATTAAATTTGCCATTTTAACTATGCATATAGCTAAATCGCCTTCCAATTTTATCTTTGATCTTCCTATTTTGTGTAAGCAATAATAACTGTCCATTCATCTGAAGGACTTCGATGAAAATAGCAAAAATACATAATTATACCCATAATTACATCATATTAATGACGTATATCAAATTTACCATTGTGTGATAGCACAGAATGTGGGATAGTGACCGTTCACCTTTGTTATAGATTTGAATGACAAATTTTCTAAATGTGTACAAAAAACTACTCAGGGTCACTGAAGCATGCAGTGCTAATTGTAACCACCTAGTAGATACTTGACGAATTGAAACATCGGGCTTACCGTTGCGCTAAAAGCGCCGACAAGTATCTAAAGAGGTTTACATACCGTAACAATGTTTACTCAAAAATACTATTCTGTTATTTAATAACAGTAAATTATGTTTTGTGTATTTAAGTTACTACTGAGATTTCCTTCAATCTTTTGTCTGCGAAAGACTGCTAAGAAAGGTATTTTGTGATGTATGTACAATATAACAGCAATCTGTTACAATGCTATTGTAATTAACGCTGTATACCTGCTGTACAATATCTAATATGTGTATCAACTCCAACTAAATAGTTGGAATTCATGTAGGTACTACATAATTTATGGTATGTAAATTTTGAAAAAGAAAAACAGCATATACATATATTATATTATATACATATGGCAAATTACAATATATCTGATATATAATTATATATAATTATCTAATGTTTATCTGATGTATATTAAATATCTCCAAATATTTATTAATAATTACATTTCATTTTAATGAAAGTGCAATGCAACTAATTTTAAGACGCATTCTTTGGTAATATATATAAAATAATTTATATACTTTAATAAATGTCCGATCAATATTATTAATTAATTAATATTTGATATTGATATATATTTAAATATATATTTACTCTTTTCGTGATTGCTTGGTGTGTGTGTGTATATATGAATGTACATATATATATGACTCGAGGATTATCCCGTAGTCCTCGATATGACTATGATCCTGTAGCATGTATATAGAGATAAGAGATCAGTGGACTATATATGACATTTGAAGAAGAGACTATTATGAAGATTAGTGTCTACAAGTAACGGATATTAAAACTTGTGTATACAT
The DNA here is from genome assembly GCA_036023295.1 of Invenusta paracnida. NCBI lineage: Eukaryota > Metazoa > Platyhelminthes > Proseriata > Coelogynoporidae > Invenusta > Invenusta paracnida. The sequence goes on from JAYRBW010024463.1 coordinate 2,273, forward strand.
ATACAAGATAGGGAAACAAACTTTCTATATGGCGATATTTAAAAGTATTCAATAGAGATACAGTTAATTAGAAAAAGCTGTTTCAGGTAGCGAGAGAGATGTACAGGAAAGAAGTGTAAATCTTGTAACACCGTATTTGAAGTGCTGACAGGGGCAGTCTGGAATAGCAACGTAGGTATAGGTACATAATATATACTGTTAGGTTTATTGGGGGATGTACTTGTATGTGTGTTGTAGCTACCTGGAATATAATAGCGGCTATTTTAAAGAACGGACGCTAAAAATGCAAAAACATCTTCACGCAGATGATGTATAAAGAAGAGGATCGTGAATCTATCATCTATCAAAGAGAACTTGGGAGCTTCTTCTTGACTCTGTTGTAATACGGAAGGTGGCTGAGATCCACTTCTGAAAAGATAATTAACTAGCCCTCTTTTTTGCCTACACACCCTCGTTCGACCGAAAAATATACTTTTACGATTGAAATAAAGAAATTGATGTATAGTTCATATGTCAAATGTGTGTGGGCGGAGAAAAAGATTGTATTTCGAATTTTGTGAATGATTTTTGAATACCAAATTATAATTTCTGGTTTAATTTAATTTATTTTACCTTCTTATTGACTCTTATTGATTTCATATGCATTCGTTGTTCAGTTTTGTCAATATAAAATCGTTTTATTTTAATGAATAGATTAGAAGCAGTGTTAAATATTTTTATTAAATTCATTTTGAGCAAAATATACATATTCATACAATTCTATCATACGTATGTTCTCTGAAATATATAATTCATTGCCTGTGTATCTAAAACTGTTTTACTTCATAAACGATTTAATTGCTGTGAATTTTAGAAACATTATTTTGCAAAAGCTTTTGGGTAGACGAATAGTAAGTAGTATAACTCTGCATACAAAATCATTAAGAGTTGAAACTCTTTTGGTGTTACCCATATCTTATAATATTTTCGATTGAACAGTTGATTATAAATTGATTGTAAAAACAATTGAATTTATACATGTATATATATATATAACTATAGAAGTAATCACTTCATTATTTAACAATTATGTAAACATGTCTTTTAAAGGGGGTTGTAACGCTCATATTGTACATTATTTTCTCAAATTTCCTTGCAATTGTTTTGTTTTGGTTTCAAGTGCAATGTTTTCTCGTCTGCTTTAGTGGCCAAATGTTAGTTTCTTTCACAGGAACAATAGTAAATATGCATTACAGGTGCATCACCACAGCAGGGGCCGCCCCGTGGCGCCCACCTACAACAAAAATTCCCGACTATACTCTTCGTGCCTTTGCAATCGTGCAACTATCAAATTGACGACATGTATTTCCAATACGATCAATTGTTGTAAACAATCCGGTATACTCTGACTGAGATGACCGATTTGCAAGTATACCAATCCTTACCTTCGTCGCTTGTAGCTCTATGAAGTTAATATCAAATATTTTTGACGCTGCCAGTAACAATGGCTTCTTCTGAGAGAAGTCTATCTAAGTTCAAACCTATTAAAACAAGATTACGGTCGACAATTGGTTCAGCGTGTCTTTAAGCACTCATGGTTGCATCTTGTGAGAGTGACATTCTCCAGTTACTTACTGGACTTGAACAATTTGGTGGATCAATTTTCGTAGCAACAGAAAAATTACCTAATGCAGAAATGAGTTCCACACAAATGTTGTATTGTTTTGTGTATTTTGTTTTTTCTACTTAATAGAAAATTAACTTGTGTATGTTTATTATTTCAGGTTTATCTACATAACATTATCATTTAACGATTTTACTATCAGTACGCTGTACCTACTAAATTGCCTTTGCAACAAAAATGTACCCCCCCCCCCCTCAAACTTTAATGTCTGACGATGCGCCATTGATCGAAAGTTAAAAGCATCAACACTTCAAGCAAACACTTCAATAATGTTTGAAAAAAGAATTATTTCCCTAAAACTGCAAAATATTAATTATTGATTGCGAACAACGAAAAATGAATGACTAAAAACCAATATGTATGTATATACATATGCGTGTGTGTGTATATTCGCTATAATAAACTGATTACATATCAAAACGTGAGTCTAGGTCATTTACGGATAAAATTAATTAATAAGTAGAAAAATATCTTGGTATACATGAAACATGGAAGTTTTTATATAAAACTAATTATAAAATGTACATGTAATACGATGTCATGTTTGAGGAATTATTTCCGAAGCAAGTAAGAAAATGTGAAAAAAATGTTCATCGCACACTCTGATTAGACAGGCTTCTTCTTGGTTTTGACAGAAATATTCAGGATTCTTGACATTATCGGTACGAGAAGAAGTGTCTGATCCGGTAATTATTTTTACACATACACCTCGGTCTATCTACATTTTTATTATACGCGCAACTATTCCATGCACACCCGCACATATGAGCCACAATATATTTCTCGAGAACTGAATAATTTTCTATAGATGTGCATCCTATCTACCGCGGCCAGATATTTTCCCGATAGTACACGAAAGTTGTAGATATTGGTAGTGAAGTAGAAGCAATTCCTTCTATCCACAGGTCAGCAGATATGCCAATTCTCTCTAGTAATGGAAGCACGCTGCCCCTCAAATGTCACCATGTTCCACAGATCTCTATCCAATTTTTGTGCATGTCCATCCTTGGACCTTCTTGCTTCAGTCGCAACAAGAGGAATGTTAAGGACAGAAGCTGGTCAGGAGTCACAACAGAACATAGTTTCTTTTCTAGACGCGATCTTTCATGGCTATAGGTATGGGTATAATACATATGATGTATTGCCGAACAATAATCTAATGTTAGAAAAATATTCCAGAGTATATTACGCATACTGTATATTATTGTTTCGATTGTTGTTTGGCGTTTATGGTTATTAACATGACTACGTACTTCTCTAGCACAGAGTAGGTAGGTGCCTATATCTGTTCTCTATATATGGACAGAATATAAATGACAATATGAAGCTTTCTTTAATGCTATGAATTTAAAAGCTAAATACTTTATAGAAATTTGAATTTTATCTGGACATCGTGCTTTTTTAAATAATCTGTTAAACTTTCTAGAAGATTAAATCTATTTCACAATTTAATATACATATAATTGATGAAAGAACAACTCTGAGTTCATGTATTCAAAATACATATCTTTTATGAAAAGTATATATATAAAATTATACAGTTCTGCTCATATAAATCTTAAAACTATAATAATGAACAAAAGTAGGTATTTTAGTTTGTAGTGAAACATTTTTATTAATACCTCACAGCAATCGACAATCAAATCAAATAACATCTAAAATTCAGGAGAATCTGATTTAAACTTGAAAGTTTTATAAAAAGAACTTGTTTTTTTGTACAACGAGCTTTGAAGCAATGGATATCGACTGAAACTAACGATTGGTGTCCTGTATTGGAACGAGCTATTCTTTTATAGATAATTCTCTCTTTATATTTAATTCAGTAAATTATTACAAAAAATATTATTTTTGAGTTAATCTATTAAGATAATGATGCACTGTGCGAAATAGGTATGTAGAAACTTGTGTAAATATAGAGTTATTATGGTTACACATCATGTCTGCAAATATATAAGCTTCATCAATGTATATAATTACAAATATTACCTAAGTTTTCGTCTTAAAATTTTAATGTACCTAATAATTATATATTACAATTTTTGTATATCTCAAAGTTCAGTATATATGTATAGCGCTTCTAAAAATAAAGAAACTTTTAAACATTCTTGAAGATATTATAATTTATTGTTTGTTACATGGACTACTATGGTTTATACCATATATCTTCTTAAATTTGATTATATATACAATTTTAGATAATTACAAACTGATCAAAAGATGCTATTGTATATAACAATACTACAAATAATTAATACACTTACTCCTTGTATATATAGTATGCTGCTTTAATTTATGATTTATGCAGTTCAATTATTATCCAAAATATTTATAACAATATGAACGTATGTATATAATGCAACTTCATAAATAGTCGAATCATACAGATTATATCATATTTATATGTAAATGTAAATGTAATTACTATATCATGATTTAACCATTCAAACATTCCAGGCTGTTATAATATTATATATATTTTTTTATCTTTTGAGAAGCCTAGAGTAGATTTATATAAAATAGATAAACATTTATATAAATATTCACTTGTTTGCATGATCCTCAAATTAATTTATTAGTCTAATTCATAAACTAAATTTTCCAAGAAATAATATATGTATTTGATTTAGGTGGCTTATGCATGATATGTAAGAAATCTTGTCTAAACTACAATTGAGTTTTGTGATATTGAGGCATGCTAAAGTATATGGCATGCAGAACAATAAAGCCTGTTATTGGAACACGTCTGGTTTTTATATTATACAATACAATGGAACAGAAAAATACATTAATTGCCAATATTAAACAACTGTATAACTTGGATAAGGCTAAATCAATAAATTTGGGCGTCGTTTCTTTATTAAGTTCTAGGTATGCATATAGGTGGATATTATATTTTATGTACTTTTGTTTATATAAAAAACTTTACATAAATTGAGGCTCAACGATATATCAGTATTCAAGCAAATCGATAAGTTATTTTAGGTAATACATAAATAAAATTATGTAAAATGTATTTCATTTAGTTAAAAATTTGCTATTAAATTACAATTATTTGTTAAATATAGCACGCTAACTCTAAAAATTATTCAAATGAATAAACTAATAGAACATAGTTCTTCTATATATTAACTTAAATATATGATACACAAATAAAATAAATATTCAAAATAAACTTTCAATAACAAAATCAAAGGTATAATTACTATTTTAATACATATTTATATTATATATATATACCCATTCTCTTGAGAAACAGTATAATTTAATTTTACAAGTAGATTTAAATGTCACAATATTTGGCTGTATCTATCGTATTTATTATTATGACTATATACTTATGCGTATTATTATTAATTTATCTAGATCTATCCGTTACTACATTTAAATCACATTTTTTTGTATAAGAGGATTATGAATGAATTCATTGAATAAATTAATTAATTATAGGCAAACGGAGTATGCACACAGGATAATATTGTTACGTTTTTAATGTTTGTACTAAAAACCAAGCCGACATGATTTAAAAAAAGATTTCATAAACTCATTTCTTTTCAAAATAAACGTAATTAGAAATATTTTCTTTTAGCAACCGTCCAAACGATACACTACATAATATGAAAATTCATTAGTCTATATTTCTAATCTTTATATTATATATTATATTTTAGGCGCCAAAGAATCACAGAATTCTACACCTAAGCCGTTAATATATTGGATATATCAACTTCAAGTAAAGTATACAAAATAATCAATAAAATTCTTTTGTCTAATAAGTGCACTTGATATTTATGAAATAGATTATTATGAACACAAATCTTGCATTATCTACTATAGCCAACATAAAATATATTTCAATTTTTCTGATAGACTTCTCATGCAGTCTGAATATGTGACATATTTATAGCCATATAAAACGTGTTTAACTTTTAGCTTAGTCTTTAGTTCATGATATATGTTTATATTTGTAACAATCAGAAAATTTCACATAATTTGAAAGCAATTTTTGTATGAATAAAATAACAAATAATAGATTTACTAGCTATCAGAAGCACAATAATCAATTTATTCATATCTATTCAAGGAATTTCTTAAAATGTATTATGTAGTATAAATATATATCCAATTAATCCGACTTATTCCTTAACATTTCAGATAGGTTAAAGGTGACTTTTATAATAATAACTTCTCGATGGATAAAATTGACACGTACATCCCCATGAAAAATGCTTTCTAAACGATACTGTATTAAAGAACTAATACAACATTGAAACATATTACCTACTTAATATTTTTGAAATAACAAACAGTATTAATATGGGTACAGTATATAAATTGATCGGGTTCAAATATGTACAAAGCAATATCTACCAGTTACTTTATACGCGAACAAATTATCACATAAAACACTAATTTAGTAGTAATTTCACAAAAAATTTCTCACAATATAAATACTGAGATATTTATGTTCAAAACTTCTTTGGTGCAAAGTTGTCGTTTCCTGTCTGACTCATAAATGTCATTATTATCATATTTAAAATACTTACCTATAAACGAAGGATCTTTACCACGGTTTGGTTTAATTAAACAACATAGAAATCAATAAAACAGTAAACTTTATTTTTACTTTTAAAACAGTAAACAATATATTGTGCAAAATATTAAATTTGACTATCTTGTCTAAATACATAATTTAAAAAGAATATGTAACAGCGGATTTATGCATATTTACACCAATAAAACGAGCATGGGGAAAAACGTGAAGGTATGTCTATGTTCAAAATCATCCTACAATACATAACATGATCGTCACGTTTTGAAGAGGATATTTGTACTCATGTACACTTGCTTATCTCGTTGCTGGGTACCTTCTTTGTAAGCAAAATTCACCGAGCAAAATAAATGTCAAAGTGAGATTGTTTTAAAAAGTAAAACGTTAAATAAGAATATTAAACAGAGATCTTTCAATAAATTGGGTAGACTAAAATAATAATTGTTCAAAAAGATCATTATATATACTACATATTATTCTCAAAAATAAAAAAGTTTGAATTTGATATCAAAGTGGACTGCTTGGTACCAGAAAGGATTCCATTGAATCTTCGTCTGAAAATAATTAAATAAAGACAAAATATAAATTGAACAACATTTTGAAAACATACAAACATGAAAGTTAGTTTTTACTAAAAAAAATAAACGTTATTATTAAACTGAACACGAAAGCTATATAAAAGAATATTAACCAATTTTGAAAAAAAAACATACCGAAAATAACTTTCTGATTTTCCTTTAAGAATAAAGAAATCCGATGACGGTTAAGCACTGAAAGAGAAAAAATATTCAAATAAATCAAACAGAATATTTATTTTCCGGCAGCTAATGAGCTGATAATAACATTTCAATTATTCGCAGATTTCAAAAATAATAAGGTCAAATATAATGATCACAGTGTATTTCAAATTCTATTTTATGAATCAATAAATTCATAATGTATCATACAATCTTTCTAGGCGAAGATCATCCTTATGTAAACAATAGGAAAATCTTCCGAAAGGTTTCAATACGATTCGTAAATTTTAAGTAAAAGACCACCTTGAAGGGTTATGAACTGTCAATGATGAATTAATTGGCATTTATTTCCTAAATTATAACTTATGTACAAATGTTACAAATGGTATGAAGTACGCTTCATAGTACGCATCAGGGCCTTCAAATACCAAGCAGTACGCATCAATTATTATTCTTCTTATAGATCTCAAAGTCAAGATACATACGATTACTAAGTAAAATAATAACTGAAAATAATAGTAAATATTACAACAAAACTATTAAACATTATTCCAATTTTAGATGTTTGTAACATTATATGTAGATAATCAATATACATATATATATATAATTTAAACCACAATACTTTTGCAGAAAAATGAACTAATCTGTCACAACAATCAATTTTGTACAAAACAGAACAAAATGTACAAATCAATAGTGAGGTCTATTATACACAAAAGTATTAAAAATAGAGAGTATATTGACAAAAGTAATTTAGCGAGTAAACAAAAAAATTGAGATATGTTAACACATTAAAGAAGTTTTAATTTCAACCAAAACATATAAAATTCGATATTAAGCAATGGTTTATTTATTTATTATAATACACAATAAGTTTTAATAAATACCAGTGCTACTAAAAGGCACAGATAGCTTCATGTCCATGAATCAACAGTATTAGCATAAGGGTATAATTAGGTTATAGTATACAGTAAGAGCTGTTACCTGAATCAGTGTCTGGACACTGTTCCTCTAAGTTAGTTGGAGAAGACGGAGAAAGGATCCAATGAGGAGAAAGTTGATGCCGATTTCTGCCCAGACGACTGTCATCTTGGAAACCTGCCCAAAATTATCGAAGAATTATAAATATATATCATAATATTACAAAAATAAAATAAAATAAAATAAATACATGAAACATTCAAGAGTATTAAATATAATTTTGCACGCAAACAAAACACGACCAATGTTTACAATAAATATTTACATTATTGACTATGACAGTGAGTACCTTAATCATAATCAGTTTGTTTACAGTTAATTGTACACTATGCTGTTTCATTAGAAAATATGTAATTATGACCCTTTTCTGAACACTTCACTATCTTACAAACCTATTCATTAGTTGTATTATTTACATGTTTTTAGGGAAGCATGGATCCGAGGATTAGCGGATGCTTTATAATTATATAAATGCGTTAATAATATTCTTCAACTTACCGGGCCAGTCGGGTTCTGAATCGGGCCCGGCTGAGTCCCCCAGCTCCCCTGGATCTGACACCGAAGAGGAAGTGAGATCAAGAGCGAAGAGTTTGGGTGTCCCCGAGGCCGGTGTGTGGTGCCGTCTACTACTGCCCAAGACAGAGGGAGGCAGCTGGTGACTGGGTTCCTGGAAGGAGCGCGGGGTGGGGGTGAGGAACCGCTCGTCCAGAGACACTGCCACTCGGGAGGGAGTTCTGCCCTCTGTACTGGTGTATGGAGTGGCAGCTGTGGAGAGACGTAGGGGAAGGATCAATTGCTATGTTCAACTATAATCTTGACTATTCTCGTGAAATCTTAAAGTAGAGTTAACCTTTTTATGTCTATAATGTGTCGAGAGTAATACATTTTACTCATGCCGAGTTATGTTGAGTATATAACATAGACATAATACATAACATAAAATGTTAGTTGCAAGATACTTCCAAGTAACGAACATCAATAAAATTTGCTGCAAGTCATATTTTGTTTTTCGCTGGGAGATTAAGTTTCTAATCAATATTTATGATTAAAATTACCAATAATGTAAAATACTAACAAAAACCACTTAATTTTCAAAATGGTCCATGTTGAACAAAATAATATATTGATTGATTATAGAAAACTATTAATATCTCACACATCTAGACGATTATATTATAAATTAGGAGTTTATATCAGCACAGAATATTTATATACAATATTAAATATATGTAGTAGTGTATTTTCAAGATACTTTGTAAATATTACCAGTCATGGAGTATTTTAAGATTTAAGACGAGGTGAATTGTGGTGATAGAACAACCTAGTAAAGTAACAAAACTTCAAAGTGCAAAAGTTAAAAAAATCTATCGAAAGCATATTCAACCGAAAAGCGACGAAAAGTAATTTTTGACCGTCAAACAGGAAGGAAGTCAGATAAGGCAAAATAGCCGTTAAAAAGTAAAATTTTCTGACATGTTATCGACAGTTGTTTCGTCTGTATTGTACCAGACACTGTTATAGTCAGCATATATTTCAGACTCCAGTAGTGCATACTTGTATCACTTATCTCAAGTGTGGGTCAATATTAGCTCAGCTTGAATGAACATAATTCGTCTAAATTATTATATTATACAAATAGCGCTTTATTATCTATACAATGCTAACATTTTACACACTTATAATCATTGTAATGATCATTCTGTTCCAATGCCTTAAAACTGCTAAAAACCGTAGCTACACTCCTTTTAGGTTTGTATCGGTAGTGATATTTTGACGTCCATATTTTCTTTCTTAAAAATATTTGATAATTGTGAGAACAAATACTATTAATAATCTTAGTAGTTCTAAAATGTACAAGACAATCTGATACGTATAATACGGATAAGAATAATTATAAGCATGAAAACTTTAAACGAATACAATAAAACTAGCAGCATTTTCGAATCAGGTCAAAATAAGCATATTTAGACAAGTTTTCAACTTTTGTAAATTCTGTAACCCTAAACAAGTTAATCAATATAGTTTTGAAGAAATAATATTTAATAATACTTATACCAAATAAGAAAACATGGTTTGGTAAAATCTAATGCTTAAGTTTCATATTTCAAACATCTAAATGCAAGTCTTTCATTCAAGTTTTTATTGATGCTATACTGTATTATATATTTATATTCATTAAAACGATATTTCTTTTATTCTTCATTATCCCTCAATAGTTCGTTTAGTCCCTATTTGCTCTACCTTTTTTTATAACGTTAACCACCACCTTGGCCCGTTTATGCCACCTATAAAATTGTATATAA
>JAYRBW010024474.1:0-12508 GCA_036023295.1 Invenusta paracnida
TCGCTATTTTTTTTCAGCGCACTAACTACCCCCCCTCCCCCCATGACGGTCTGTGAAATTTTCATAACCCCCCTCCCCACTCTCAGGCGTCACGTCAAGTATTTTATGGACAGCCCCTAAAATATTGTGATGAAATTAAAACCAGTAATTATCGATTCCTTTCACTTAACCATTATTTAAACACAAATGCTATTATATAATAAATATTGTCAATTTTTACGTGATTTTAGGAAAGCTCTTCCAGTTTGATATAAATCTTTCATTTAGCATTATATTTGGGAGATAGGATCTATGATGATGTTTAAAAATTGAACTTGCCAGAAATTAATATATACATATATGTACATATACTATATAATTATTAATTGACACACTTCTTCGATTTAATAGGAAATTGTTGCTTTTTTGTAACATTTTAATTAGAAATAAATAAAAAAAGTATTATTCCGGTTTTGAATATCGTCTTTTTATTATACATTAATATTATTTTGTCAATATTTTGTAATTTTACTTTATATTATTTATAAGTAGTAAGAAAATTATTTCATGTATAAATAGACAATATACCTTATAGCAAAATATTTAAAAAAATTCTTGTTTTGGTACTATATGCACGAATGCAATATATCATTAAGATGTATGACTAAATTCACAGGCATGTTACACCTCACCCCGTACAGGAGGTATTGATTGTCGGTGGAGTGGGCTGCAATAACCGACTCCAAGAGATGATGGCCATCATGGCTGGTGAGCGTGGAGCTACTCTCTACGCCACTGATGAACGCTTTTGCATTGACAACGGTGCCATGATTGCTCAGGCGGGTTGGGAGATGTTCTGCTCCGGTCAGACCACGCCACTCAAAGACACTTGGTGTACACAGCGGTATCGGACTGATGAAGTGGAGGTTACATGGAGGACTGACTAGCCTAGTAGGAATGTGTCTATAATGCTGTGCTCTAGCTGTATTTTATTGGGGGTATCTATCTAGTATACTTTTGTAATTCTTCTCTTAAGTTATTAAAGCATTTCTCCACACAACTGTATAAAGATTCTTTGTATTTTTGTATATTTATGAATTCCATAGTGTATATTATAATTCTTTGCTACATAATATGTATATCTGTATTTTTCCTATATCTTCATCGCTGGGATTGGCTAATTTGGTATTGCATACATAAAATGTGAATAAATATTCAATTGAAATATTAGCATCATTTTTTTAATAGTTAAAATGGGAACTTATTAGGGTAACTATTTAATTTATACATTACAACTCATAGCGATACATTTAATTGTTGAGTCCGAAGTCTTCTCATTTACAATAATTGACTGTTATTTACAATAATAATCCAGTATTAATTAATGAAGTTGGTAATAGATTCATGGGAAAGAAAAGGCGAAGCAGTATTTCATTCATAATTTAACCATATTATAAATATATGATTTTCATAAGTAGGATATTAAGAATAAGTTAAAGCGTTAATGTTTTAAAACATCAGTGTCAAGTATCGATTGGATTTTGTCTAAAAATTCTTTCTTGGCTCGAGCGTTATAGTATTTGCTGCCATGGAATCACAAAATATAAGATAAGCCACTTAAATATTTCAATAAAAATGATTTTGAAAAGGAGCTATAAAATTGACATGCGATTTAAAAGTATATAAGGCTTAATTTATTATTAAAATAATCTTAGAGTAAAAATTGATTGTAAGAATTTTTGCTCAACAGGGCTGTACACATCAATAGATAAAATGCAGTGAAATCCATGCTAAAATAGACTCCAAATTATATCGTTGAAATCATTGCCTTTTTAAATCCGGAATTAAATTTACAAAACGAAAGAATTATTTGAAATAATAATACCAATTTTTTTCACAAAAGCTTGACGACACCTTGAAAAAGGAGATAATTATTGTCTTTATTGCCAGACGAATTGATAAACTGTTGCAGTTTTCCTTATTGTAACTACATAATTAAGTAGGTTATGGTAATTCCTTCAGATATGAAACATATTATTTTATCGATGTTTAGATTAATTATAGTCTGTACAACTACACATTTTAAATACTTGCTTTATTAATGTTAAAATGAGTTTTGTAAAACAGTTATTTTTATTTATTTAATCTACATTTCTTCAATATTATTGTTTTACAAATAAAATGTTTAATTAATGTTGTAATTCTGATTATCATCTTACGTTTACGAATTAATTATCTATCTGTATTTATAAGGAATATAAACCAATTTCTGTTAATAAACCATGCAAACATGTATTTTATTCCCAAATGAAATCGTTTACCAAATATTTTATAAATAAATTATATATTAACGTACCTAGTGCAGGCAAATTAGGAATAAACTTATTCAATATTTTATTGCAAGCATAAAATTATACTATCTTGTAACGGCTATTAAAATAATGACCCGGCGTGATGAATCAAATGATATATTTATACTATTACGCAAGGTTGATTTATATGATAAAATTGTATATTTGCTAATTAATTGGTAAATAGATCATAAAAATATAATAAAGTATGTCATTTGTACATACATATAATTAGATTTACGACAGTTTGTCAAAGCTATTGAATATATAAAAAGTGTTTTATCTTAGTTAATAGTATCTCGTCATATTATATAATACTCGAAAAACGTTGCTTTAATAAATATAGATAGAAATGGTGTTACTTTAAAAGTACTTATATAAAGTAAATTACTCATATATCATTTTAAACTGTTTTCGTTATTTTGATCAAAAAGGCAAAGAATACATGAATGATAAAGACAAAATGTATATTGAATCAAAATGCATTTTAAGTGATGTAAATACGTAATATATTACATGAAAGAACACGTTTTTAAAAAGCACCCAAAACAAACAATTGCTGCTGTCAAGAATTTGGTGATGGACTTCTGTTCTCCACTAGTTTCCCGTATTTGGATTTTAAATTTTGGTTACATCCTTCACGATTTCGCGCTGACTCGATTGCCAAGAACTGGATGCGTGGAACTGAATGGAATACGCGAAAAGCAGTGAAATAAAACGGTGGTATAAACTACGATTATTAATTTAGGTAGTTCAGTTAACGTACATTATGATTTTGCCACCAGAAAAACATATACTCACAATTTACCCGATAGTATGCAAATTGTAATTAACAATTAATTGAGACAACTTACCAAAATGGATAGGTAAATTAAGAACATTTTAATCTATCTGAAATTGTAACATATTTGAAACCCAAAAATAAAAAAGCTCACCTAAGAATATAGGAAGGTTAAAACTAAAGGCGATATTGGCAATCCTAATTGCCTGTACTAATAGATGGTATTGAATCTGTTTGTATGCTAGCAGAAATAGATATGAAAAAACAATAGTGGGACTGCCATACAGAGCATAGTTACAAACAAATAAAATTCCAGCTGAAGGATAGTTCTACATACATATATAGAATGTTACCAGGTATAAGAATTAAAAAAATTAACACTAATAAATATATTTTATATTATGCTGAAGTATTTAGAAGCTTAAATCACGACATTAAATTTGGAATATGTTAAGTCGAGAAGACAATCAGATCTGGTTTTAGATACACTTTAATATCAAGTCTTATCCATAATTATAGACATTTGGGAATATTAATAGTACCTATAATGAAATCAAAAACCCTACTACGACATTTACTAATAAAAATAACATCAATATTTGATTGTTAGTATTCGTAGTTATAACCAATAAGTACCTACATAAATGTGGCTAAGTAACAAAAAAAAAATTTTTACAATATTTTAATTTCCAAAAATTTAAAATAATAGCTATAGCATACAACGCCACATTTTCAATAGTATTCTGAAAGTCTTTCTGCAAATTAGTAACCATAATAGTCTTAAACTTATACTTAACATCGATAAACCAAAATTTTAAAAACATTAATTGAAATGCTTATCTCTGTTAATGAAAGTCTTCATTGACGTTTCAGTATTCCTAAAGATTAATCTATCTATAACTAATATTTACGTAAGGTGGCCTTAATATTGTTGAGGAATACAACTTGCAGTAACCTTCAGATGGGTACGACTTATCTAACTTTTTGTAATTTAAATGGTCTAGCACTATCCTCTTACATTAATGATCAAATTCTTCCGTTAGAAAATAATAAAAAACTAAATTAATAATTAACAGTAAATATAGCTAGCATTTGAAGTTTATAGTATGACTAAGTTCCAAGCGATAGTTTACCGCTTATGTATATTTTTACAAACCTAAAATATAAAAACGATTTTTACTAGATTTTAAAAATGCATGCGTTTGTGAACCACTATATTCTTATTTACCAATAGTGCTGTTTTCTTCTGAGTAATCCAGAAATGAATCAAGACGCAGCAATGTTCCAAAATTGAAATCAGCTACCTTGTCTGAGAATAAGTTGCAGAATTCACGCCAAATCTGGAATATATATTATTGGAAAGATATAATAGTAGGTATACTACATAAACCAATTCAGTCAGATATGTACATATTTGTATCATTATGCAATATTAAAACACAGTATCATCAATAGAATAATAGACATATCGATTATATCAAGAATAGATATCTCGGAATGTTTCTTGTATATTTTATTTGTAAATTGTGAAAACTTGAATGCAATAAATCTATAGATAATATTATACCCATACGTTGATAGTTCTCAATCATATTTAAAATCTAGTATAAAAAACAATTATCAATCTTATTTATAAAAATTTACTTACAGACCACTTAGTATCATAATATAATATCTTTGAATATAGCACAGTCAAAATAATATATATTTAATTAACATAGTCCAATAGTAATTATAAAATCGTACAGGTTGACTGTATTTAATTTAATTTACGCATTTATATACCTATATATAGACATATATGTACTAATATTGCTAAGTACTTGTGTAAATTTTCACACATAAATAACAAAAATATTACGATTTATTATATGGATGAGTAATATATGTAATACCATACGATTAATAATATTTGATTTTTTCGTACACTTTTTTTGCACATAAACGATATTTTGTAAAATACACTATCTGGCATAGTGATAACAAAACTAAAATTTTAACATTATGCAATATAAAGCGATAGTAATAGACGACTCCAATTTGTATCTACTTTTCTTATGACTTTCTGGAAAACCCTTAATACAAAGTCGTCCCACAGAAGTACATTACAGACTGTGTAAATCAAAGCAGACAGCCGTTAATGCTATATAAATGAAAACAATGAAATACCGGTTTAGCATCATCAGATTTGATGTCCTCCTCTGTGAGACAAGCCACTCTCAAATCGGGGAATATTTCTCTGAATTTTGTGTAAATAATGTCATCATTGGGATCCAAATGAAGCCATTTAGGATCGTCGACGGCACAGAGAATGTTCATGTGTACCTCGGAGTTTTCTCCAACCTTCATCACCCAATTTAACTCAAGTTTCGGCTGTGGAATAACAATATAGGAGAGAAATTGAAGTTAAAAGATCTTAATGTCACTTGGCAGTCAGATAGAATGCAGCATATACTCCAACGAATGACAATGATTTATATATACAAAAGAAGTCACAAATTGAAATCCAAAATAATATAACAAAAAGGAATGGCATGCTATATATATTTTTTGTATTAAGTATTGACTACAAAAGGAAAGCCTGGAATATTAAAAAAAAACTACATAGGAAAATAATAGAATTCTTGCTATTTAGCAATAAATATTGATATTTACAATAAAGTAAAATTATTAATCCGGAATGTTACAAAGATTTCAATTTTTTTTAATAATTTCTTGCATATTCTTGGTCGAGCTTTGATATATAATTTTGCAAACTTAGAATTAACTATATTATTATGACTAGGTTTTTGTCACAGTTTATATAAGGTCTGTGTAGAATAGTGTTGATTAGAGCCAGACACCCGGCAGTCATCAATGTCTTTAAAAATGAGTCCAACTGGACTCAATATGTGTCCCACCGGAGTTAGCATTTTGCTTCCATTTTCATTGATTGAAATATGTAACACAATTTATAAAACTAAAAAGCACATATGTTTTACTAGTTATGAATTAAATAAGTGAACTTACATCATTGATATAATCAGTTGCATTGGGACTGATAGAAACCATCCTGAAAAGAAAAAATATAAAAATAGATGTATGAAAAATATTTTATATATCTAATATATAAATAACAAATGAACAGTAAGTTGAAACATTCTAGGTGAAATTATTATAGATTCCAAAAACATCCATTAATATTTAATATATAACATTTTCACTGTGTACATGTACACACTTCAGTGAAAAAAGTGAAAGTATACACATTAAGTGTCAACTTTTGCACAATGTACTGGTTTTCAAATTAATATACAAATGGAACTGATGTTCAGTTACCTATTAAGAATATATACAATAGATACCAAACATATGTAATGTTATTTTTGCTATAAAAATACATAAATTACATGTAGTCTTGATTTCTAAAAAACTAAACATTCAAATTTTTGTGAATAGTGAGCCATAGATGACATTTGCCATGATAGACATGAATGGCAGCCATCAATATTAATGAAATCACAATACTAGTCATTTATTTCTCAAAATATGTGTAATATATTGAGTAGTTTATTATTTAATATTTATAAAATTATATTTGTTACTCATTGTAATTGTGGTTCATGTATAAATTTAAAAAAATAGATTTTATTAATTTTTAAGTCGGAGTCCATAGTAATGCCCTTAGACTTTATAGTGTGCTGTATGATATAGAATATACTAAAAATATATCATGTTTAGCTTAGTTTGATATAATAATTTTTGTCAATGTCAGATATGAACATAATAAAATTTAATATAGAAGAATACTAGCAGTCTACCATCATATTTTGTAGTAGCCATATAGAAGTATTAATAATAATTATATATTGTAAGAGCAGAAGTTGTGTAAAGTGCAACATTTTATTAGGATCATTGTAAAAATATATATGCAATATGACATGATGAAAAAGCAGTACCTACTTTATAAAAATGGTAACTTTATGTACAAACAGTACTTTAGCAGTACCAGTAGTACCCATACAAACCCTGATGGTTAGTTTAAATAAGGGCTAGGCCTAGGGATTATTATTTAAAAATATATTATATTATATTATACTTTAATAATATTAATGCATTACCATAATTTAACTAGAATAAGTTTTATTAATATATATTTTTATTATTAATTAAGTAATTCATTTATTATTATAATATTAATAATTCCTCTGAGTATGGTCTGAATTGCCAACTATCCACAAATATAACAATATCCTATAATTAATCATTTGACATTAAATATCCAAAAAATAATAATTGTACAGAAAAAAAAATTAGATAGCCTACACTGTAATACAAAAAACAAGTGTCAGATAAATTAAACCAACACTTATTATACAATTTATAAGCAGAATTATACAAAATTTTAAACAATAACCTATAACAAGGTTATAATGAATAACCCAAAATATGCATTAATTTTTAACCATAATAAATTATCAAACAAGTGTTGGATAACCTATTAAACAATCAATTTTGATTTTTGACAACAAACTGTTATAAAACAAATGTTGGAAATCTATTAAATGCATTTAATTTGATTTTTTTATGACAAACTGTTATAAAACAATTGTAGGACAATTTATAAAATATATATCAATTTTGATTTTTGATGACAAATTGTTAAAAAACAAGTGTCAGATAACCTATAAAATTAAAACACATTTTTGATTTTTTACAACAAATTGTTATGAAACAAGTGTGGGTTCTTTTGCATTATTTAGCTGATCATTTTTTTAATATCAGGGTAATAATCTTATGGCAGCTGCTATTGGTACATATATGTCCTCACATTTAAATACTATATTGGTACATATTGTTCATTTGTGATATATGCAAGAAATAACTGGAGACTGCCTAGCTACCTATTTTTATAATAGCCATAGGAAATATAGGGTTACTAGATGTTGTAGATGACTAATTTAGGGTACTTACTGGGATGTTAATACAGTCAGCTTACACTGTATAGGCAATCCCATATTTTAGCATCCTAAACTATTTGTTTAAAAATTTTAGAAATTTAGCATCCAAAATTATTTGTTTAAAAATTTTGGTAAAATCTTATTGCTAAAGAAACCAATAATATATCAATAAATTTACAAATAGTTATAAATATATTGACTAGTTTTTTCAAATAGTTCAAACATTAATTTAATAATTAATCATTGCTCAAAATTAGTTTAATGTTTAAATTAAATTAATGTTTGAAATGATTTTAACAACATTTTTAAACAAATAATTTGGGATGCTAAACTTCCAAAAATTTGAAACAAATAGTTTAGGATGCTAAAATACGGGATTGCCCACTGTATATACCAATAATATTCAATACTTGAAACCAGCGAATAATTACTAGTATTGCCATTGCCATTGACATTGGTATGTTTGTACCAATACTAATACTAATACAAGACACTTTGAAATATTACAGGGATACATTTTCCAGTAACACTATGCCTATATTTCATATTATAAAGGTAGAGACTGTCAGTATGCAGTTTTCAGTTACTTCGTACATATAACAAATGAACTTAGTCACCTATGGCTATGCTATAGGACATAGGACATAGGTGAGTTTGTATACAAGTACAACATCCCACTATATTAACCCTCAATATTAATAATAGTCACAATATAACATCAGTTGTTTCATATATTTGGCAAAACTTACTAAATCTATATGAAAAAAAATGTTGTGTAAATAATAAAATGAACCCAAAATAGTTATAATTATATACATTTTGGATGTAAAGATATTTTAAAGAAAAACAAAATTACTAAAATAAATTAAATGATGTAAGCTGACTTGAGGGGAATTCCATAATATTACTAAATTTAATATTGGTCATTTAATATATATATAAAGTAATATTAAAAATAATAATATAATATTTCAAGTCAAACTAAAGTCACAATAAAACGAAACTAACTGTGAAACATAACTTAAAAGTATATGTACTTTTAATTAATTGTTACTATTTTTAATTTTCCAGAATACGTATTTTTTCACGCTAGTTTTCTAAAAGCTGATTGGCTCATTTTCGATGTTCGCGGTACGGAATGTGCTCGTAACTTTAAAACTACTATATAAGTAAATACAACCAAGCAGTAAGCAAATAAACTTTTGGATGGTATACACTGCATACTGGACTCTGATTCAGTGTTCACATTTCTTATATAACTGACAACTGGCTTGTTCTATAAATAGCTACATTGTTCTAATTCTGTATTCTTTTTTGACGAACAATCTATAGACGTTACAAATTTGGTGCCAGTACTGAGATATTTCTTATTGAATTTCAATCAGGCCGTAAACTAGTAAAAGAAGACAGTCAAGTCCAAGTCCAAGACCCATGAATCACGCAGACACAAAATTTTGTATACTGGATAGCCGGCGATCAGCTAGACCTCGAGTAGCTTCAGACTGGATTCAGAGGTGAACTTTGAAATGTGGCTAAATTTATTCAATCATAACATACACGTAACTGACAAATTATGTTCTATTATGTACGAACTCTTACCATTAAGGGTCAGGAAAGCTTTGTCCATTGCCCTCAACATCCCCGAGACAAATTAATCCGATTGCTAGGAGTTCTTCCAAGCATTCCAAGAACGCATCAACTGCTAATTATGACACCGCAATTAAGTACTGTACAGAACGACGCAACGACTGCAAGCGCTTTAAGGAAGCACAAAGTATGTCCGAAACTGATCCGTTATTTGCAGATAGCCTCATATAGAATTTCTGAGAAAGCCTGTCTCGATGACCCGCAAGCCAAGCCACAGGAGCCTTGGACCAATTCCTCGAGAATACGTGCGCCTCCCATAAAGGACTCTCTATAAGGCAACTATACAACAAAGAAACAACCTGACATCGACAGTGCAATTGCCTATGCAAACAGCAGGGATATTGCCACTACAAATAGATCATCAATAATTCACTCATATAGACTTTATGGCATTGACACTTGATGATCATCTGTTTATGGTGGCGATTTATGTAGGCAACTGCGCGCAGCTGTCGATGTCAGGTTGGTTGCTTTGTAAAGTATTGGGTCCTTGAGTCCTTGTGGGATGCGCACATTCTCGAGAAATTGGTTTCGGGGATATTGAGGGCAATGGAAAAAGCTTCCCCGTCCAGTAATGCGATAGGAATTTGTAGATAATAAGCCCTTTGTCAGTTACGTGTGTGGCTGATGTAATGCGAGTGAATAAATTTAGCCACATTTCAAAGTTCACCTCCGAATCATGTCTGAATGGTCTCTGTCTAGCTGATCGCCGGCTATTCAGAATTCTGACTTTTGTATATGCATGATTCACGTGTCATGGACTTGGACTTGACTGTCTTCTTTTACTAGTTTTCGGAATGATTGAAATTCAATAAGAAATATCCCACTGCTGCCAACAAATTCATGACGTCTGTGGGTTGTTCGTCAATTAGAGAAGACAGAATTAGAACAATGTAGATATTTATTTAACAAGCCGCTCGTCGGTTATATAAGTAATGTTAAACACTGAATCAGAGTCCAGTATAGGATACGTTGGGCTTCCTTAGCCTCAGCTGTTGACGTTCTGCACGTGGTGTCACAATTCGCTGATGATGCTTTCTTTGAATGTTTGGAAGAAATCTGACTGCCAGGAGTTCTTCTGACTAACAGTTACGATCCAAAGTCGACAAACCCTCGCCGCCGCAGTCATGTCAGACCTTGAGGCCCTGATCGGCATCCGCCTTCTTTCCGACTCTCAGACGCTTATCAAGAGGATCTCGGGGGGACACCCATGTTAGCGGGATAGCACCTGCCGTAACATCTGGCGCCTCCTGATAGACCTCGGGAAGTCTCACTGCGTGGACCTCAGTGGATCCCCGGGCACTGTGACATCCGCGGGAACGAGGAAGCCGGGGCGCGATCATGCGCCAGACTACCGCAATCGACCTGATGTTTGCCCGCGCCGCAATTTACCACTCCATTGCTAAAGGCGAGGACCTGACCTACGCCGCAGACCCCCACTCTGCCACGCACCGAGCCTGTCTCGCCAACGGTCGGCCCGTCCGTCCGTCTTCTATGTCCCGCTCTGACAGCGTCACTCTGGCCCAACTGCGAACCGGGCATTCGCCGCTCCTCGCCGCCCACCGACATCGAATCGGGCTCTCCGACTCCCCGCTCTGTCCTTTCTGTCTCCAGTCTCAGGAGGACCTCTCCCATCTCTTCCTCTTCCCATCTCTTCCTCTCATCTCTTCCCATCAGCCCACTCTAACCCTCGTCTTCACTTTCTAGGTGACAACCCATCTCTCGCAGTCCTCGCGGACGGCCAGCGCGTGATCTCCTACTTGGGGGGGGGGATCATGGCGCTGACGCGCCCCCCAACCGGGAATAAAACAACAACAACAACTCGAGGAGATAGTAAAAATTGGAAGTAACGGTATAGTATCAGCCCTGAGACTTTTCAAACTAACATCCTAGAGATGGCAGTAAAGTTAATAAATTTGATCAAATCTTTCACGTTCATATGACTTGATCAAAGGTTTCGTTGTATTTGTAACAGTACGTCTCTTGAAGTAACTAGATATTCATGAGGAGCAGTACAAATTTCGAAAAGTCTTGGCCTTTTATGCTTATGTGAAACTGTGCAATTTGTGATATCTAACTCAATAAGTTGATTACGGAGACTATGACTGACCAAAGGGTTCAGACTGTAAATCTCTAAGAATCTCATAGACATTTACACATTTACGTTTTAAACTCTAAGAACTGTTAGAGCTTAAGACGTTTACCTCTTAAAATGTTGAAATTCTTAGAGATTTACAGCCTGAACATTTTGGTCTGCCATATGAGACAAGTCTAAAGATAGTCCAAATCTTGCAAACTTGAATGTGTCTTTCATGTAACTGCAGCAATGTCTTGACCTTCGGCTGCTGAGAGAGTTTCTGCATTAAAACTCTGCTTAAAGCTTGTCGCTGTGTCTATATTAAGATTTCATGAAAGACTGAAATTCTAATAAGAAAATCGCGAGTTTTTATATGACTCTTGATACCAATAAATTGAGCCAGAGTTCCAAAAAGCTTGAAGCATAGGATAATTTTTCAGAAAACTCTTAAGACTATCAGCTATAATAAAAGTCCATCTTATTGGAAACAAAACACGAAACCTTGGTGTATTATGATATTTTCTGTTTCAAATTCTCTAACATTTCCATACTACACAAGAAATTTCAAATTTGTCATTTTTTCGTAATATTTCTGATTTTTTGTTAATATTGTGACTGTGGCTATGCCTCCGATCCCCTTGTCTTACACATATCTTTGTATATATATCCTATGATATACGGTAGATCTACTGTTATTTTTAGTAGATTAACTGCGGAGAATACATGTAATCTA
>JAYRBW010024485.1:0-12507 GCA_036023295.1 Invenusta paracnida
AACACCTACCACATAGCTGGGTGAGAAATTCATGATTGAAAAATAACATAGAAATTTATGTCTAAAAACGACAATGACTTACTTTTGATAACGGGTACTTTATTTCGGCCATGACTGTATATATTAGCGTCATTTTGCAACTATTCTTAATGAATATATGTCTTATTCTATTAAATATATTATGTCGAACCCAAAATCAGTCATCCACATTTGGTGCACGGATGGAGTGCGCATAGATACCTTAATTACTTCAATTTTATAAATTAATTAAAATAAACATAGGCTAGCAATATAAATAATTTTTTTTTCGAAATATAGTGAGATTGTAATTAAATTTACCAAATTAAAGAAACACTAACCCACATGTATTTTAGTATTCCTTTTTATTGTCTAAGTTAGAAAGTGCATAGAAAATATCCCTTTTACCCAGATAAGCTATTTATTAATACAGTGATTATACTTGACAGACAAAAAGAAATTGACAGGTATAGAAAACACAATTTTATTTAGCTCTTTTTTGAGCTAACGTACTACTGAAAGTAGTACATATATCGAATAAGTGATGCTAAAACAATTCATTCATACAAATATATAACATATGTTATTAAGCAATAGGTTTTTTTATATCAAGCTCTATTATAATTTATGAAAATATATTTCCCAACAATCTGTATAACTATTTAACCAAGGAAGTATTTAAACTGCTTAAAATGATATTGATTTGCTATTAAGTATATGCCTCTGATTTTGACAGGTATGGCAAATTTAACATGATTAATAACAGAACTATATAAGACAGTAACCTGGTTATAAGAAAATCAATATCTCACCCAGGACATTTGTGAGCATCCAATCCAAGGTAGCGTCCTCAATATTCGAAGTCTCAAAACTGGCTAACCGGCCCCCTTGTGAAAGGCAACGACTCTGCGCCTCGATGTGGTTTACCAACTCCCGACCTACAAAGAACCGAAACCCTTCCATCTCATAATCGATCTTGTCGGGACAGCTTGGTCGCCGATAGACAACTCCTGTCTCGGGGTTGGACAGTGGCGAAATCTTTTCCGCAGGAAAGTGATGGCAAGTGCAAATGGTAATGGGTGTCGTAGTCTGATCGGCTAATTGAATGACACATGCCCTTTTCTCACGGCAGAATAGCAAGCAGTCCACGTCTGCAGTAATTGTAGTGCTCTCGGTTTTGACCATAACGTCTGGTTGACTAAAATTTGATCTACAGAATTCCTCGTTCTTCGAGTAGTAAAATGCCTCAACAGGAATAATTGTTAGCAGCATTATTATTTGTAGCCCAATGATAGAAAGGTAAAGAGTTTTCATGACTGGTGTTACAATGTTACTGTTGCATGGGCACTGGATATTAAGTGAGACAGAATTACAAATGTTCTATTATATATATTATGCGCACAGAGAACCTCTAATTGACCAACTATTCTTTAACAATAAGGACACGCAAACTCGTTTTTTCCTCAAAATGCCTTTTAGTAAAACAAAATATTAGAAACTGATTATTACTTAACTGTAACTTATTGAATGTAGATGGTATTATAAAGCTACTAATATTAAGAGTACATCACCTAATTGATTGTCTTTATTATGACAAAGTATTACAATACCCGTTGATTGTCTTCTCAATAATAAATGAGAGTCAATCTCACTTCACAATTCATTCGTAATGGGAGTCTAAAATGATCATATATATGATAAACAGGATAACAATTGTGGTAGGAAGTTGTTAAGTTCCTTCAACCATACTTTTGTTGCATGCTACATATACTAATGAGGATTATTTATATATGTATATTGTATTATGAAAGAGATAGAATCAGCATTATTTAAGTATTCTGTTCTCGGTCACATTGCAAACGTGCAGACATTTCCTTTAATTGCGAAGATATACTTAAAGGAAAGACTAGTTTTTAACCAACTTATGTAACTAGGATTCAATTATGAAATATATAGCACCTGCAGTATATACATATTATATGTATAAGCCCCTTTACAAAGATATAATATACTTTTTAGGAATATTTCATGTTATACTTATACCTACCACAAGTATAAGTCACATCGCCTTTAGCAATAATAGATGACTATAGAAGTTTAATACAATTATTTTTACAATATTTTGAAGTGTTGAAATGTAAAAAAAAATATGACTGACAACTCTAATGTATTATAATATAAATTATAAATACAAAATATGAGCGATAAAGGTGGTGAGTTAAAGATTCTAGAGCTCAAATCAGTAGTAGGTGGTGTGTGTTTCTATAGGAGGGCCAGGTTAAACTAACAGACGTACACATTCTTTAAAAACGTTTTATTATTTTTAATAGCACTGTTATGATTATTCGTTTTGGCATTAGTTCACTCGGAAAACATTGTATATTTCAAAAAAGTTAAAATGTTTGTCTTCGAATCGTTGTTGTAAAACTTAAAAACAAATCATAAATAAAATTTGAATGAAATATCTATAAACTGCATTTGAGTTTGACATGGGAATCCAATATATTACGTAAAATATTATAACAAATTATAAACACTTATTGTACGTAGGACGTGTCAACATTCGATCATGTATGTATATACAATGCAAAGTTCGTCGTAATGGAAGAGAACTATTTAAAAAACACTTTTACAATAGACATGGTTAAATTAATTTTATAAACAGGAATCTATAGGTTTTCCTAATCAATTAATACACACGGGTAACAGAACAAATGCGTCGAAGTCAGATCATATAGAGTAGGTCAAGATTTGACTTTTAAATCGCATATTATGTCAAATCAAATGCTTACAAAGCTATACGAAATACGTCCAGTCAACATCAAATGCTGATTCGAAATTTATGTTATACTGAAATATATCTATATACTGGCTAACCTCAGCTAATTGAAATACGCTATTTTTTTAGAATGGGATTATTAATCAAATGTAATAAAGCAATTTATTTATTTCGCATAATTTATATTACATACATGAATATGTATAAAGAATGCTCGAAGACTTTATCTTTAATGATTAATTATTTATCTTCAACTTTTCTACTGCCAACACTTCAGATACAATGCATTTAGAATGTACATTTCAATGTATTTATAACTGTATATATATATCAGTAACTTTCTTCTGCCGGGCAGCGATTACCTCTTCTGGAACTATGAATATCGTTGTTTTTGTCTGCGGGTCGATTATCTTCGCAAATGATCGCGGCATTTCTTATCAATTCAATGCTTCAAGTTTCGTTTGCTCCGCTGCAATGTATAGCTTGCCTTCAATTCCGTCTGCGCAGCGGCAACTCAGCGGCAAGACAGGAAGCAAAACAATATCATGTTACCTTTATATTAAAAATAGATGACAGTTTTTTTAGGTTAAATATTTATATTTTCGTTTTTGAATTGTGATTTACAGTCATCCCTAAATATGTGAATCATCGACGAGTTATGTGCTTTAGATATGCGCTTTATTATATTAAAGTACAGAATGATCAATGCACGATTAAGTGAGTGATTTCATTGATTAAATAGCGTACATGAACCTGGATAATAGCCTTCTACCTATATGTATTATATCAACGGATAAACAGTAGTAAAAAGTGAATTCTGCCCTGAAATAGCCCTTAAAAATCTTTAAGGCAAATTGGGATTTAAAGCGTGTCAAGTTTTAAACCCAGTATTGCTTAATTTATATTATCGTAACGGACGTAAATTATATATTATTGTCCGAAGCAGCTATTTTAATATGCTCACTTAGATATTATAGAGATAGATTATAGAGCAAAAACTTTTCAATTTCAGATCTGACATCTAACAGACGTGACCCAATAAAAAGGACATATACTCTTTGAATAATACGTTTCAAAATAACACCGATATTACCAAGTTGTTTTATGTTTCAAAATGTATTGTTAAAATATGTTTACTATATAGATCGAATAGATAATAAAAAAATATAATGAAAACTAATAAAATTATGATTATAACATTTCATACCTAATTAAGGATTTAGTTGCGAAATAAATATTCGATATATGTAGATATGTTCAAAATGGATTTGTAAAGTAAAACATTTGTATTTTTGCAACATTGAATGTGTTGTGTCATGATAGTTTATCCCCCCCCCCTCCTTCCCTTTCTCGGCCTCTCCGCCTTCCCTGCCACGAAATCCTCTAGTGGCATTAAGTGGTTGCTTAGCCATTGTCAAAATGCTTCAGGATGAGTTTATCCCGGCATTACAGGAGAAAGGAATTCTGCTGTTCTCTCACATCATGCAAGATGGAGCACCAGCTCATATACTGCTATCAGAACAAGGAATTTTATGAATGACACCTTCCAGGATCGATGGATAGGAAAATTTGGTCCTACCCTTTGGCCACCTCGAAGTTCTGATTTGACGTCGTGTGATAATGCTTTGTAGGGCATTCTGAAACCTAAGTGTTGCCCAAAAAACCCAAAATGTTGCTAGATCAAAAGAAATCATCAAGAAAGAATTTCAAAATTTTCCAGAAGACTGGCTCAAGTCGATCAACAATCAAACTTTTCGACGAATGCATTTGTGTGTAGAAAAGGGCGGCTTACAGGTTGAACCCTATGATAAATAAATGACTATATTGTTGTATTTTACTGTAGATATATATTATGTATTATAATTAACCATAATACAAAATTTGGATTATCGTGATTATCTTTTTTTCGTAAAATTCGATGTGGTAGGGACTTATGAATCACCTTGTACATGCCAGAAGATCTCATAATTCCGAAGTATGTACTATTCATCAGATTAAAATCCAGTGAACAGGGAGATTTCTTCAGAAATGTCCCGTTACCTGTTTCAAGCCGGTCTCAGACAATTATATTGGCATGAGATCGAGTATATGACACAGTAAGAGTCTACTTCCCATCGTGTTAATTGGACCTGGCATCAAATAAATTAAACATATTTGTTAACAATTTGTGTATATTATGTCTCGCGTAAATGTGCTAAAATTTTGTAATTGTGTCTTGCGTTTTTCAAGCTACGTAGCGCTGTTAAGTATACTTTAGACGTATTTCACAAAGACGTACTCGAATCAATCGACACTCCTGTATTGATTTTATATAAATAAGTATAATTACTACTAAGTACTAATAAATAAGTTGGGGTATTGTTGACTATTTTATATATGTTCACAGCGCGTAAAGAATAATATAGTACTTTATTCATTATTTTAACTAGTTTGGTGCCGTGCGTCTATATTAGATTGGCGGGCAATTTCCATTTTAGTAATTAGGTACAAATCCTTTTTATGATAACTAATTACCCTTTTAATGATTTTCATTTTCTTTATTTAGCAATGCTCTTAACCTTGTTTTTAGTATTTTTTCCTATACAATTAACATCGTATATGAACTGCATTCATTAATTTGTAAGCAATAGTTTTTTTCTGTTATGTATCAATGTGTTTTAATGTATTTCTATTTACAATTGACAGACATGGGTACTAGTTTGTAACCGATGCGTCCTATTTTTTAAATAATGATTCGTCAGTGTAAAATTTGACATTCATTTATAAATTTAGAACTTTAATTAATGTTGCAGTGTAGTATAGCTTTATTAACTTGCTATAATGATCCCATAGGACTGCCCAGAATCTATAATCTCAATCTCAAAACCAATTAATTCTATAACCATACAAACATACCTATATATTTATATTGATTAAGTAGAATAGTTGTGTAAAATTAACACTATACATATATGGTTATTGTGATCTAAATCAGTGTATCTTACAGAAGATATTATACATATTTCTATAAGTAATGACAAGAACAATCCAAAACGTTAAGTGCAAATCATTCAATTTCCTGATCGCTAAGTTAGATTTGATGAAAAACAAAGAGGATTGATTGCTATCGAGGACTACGTATAATTGTTTATTTGTGTATATTACGTTGTCCTCGATTGGTATACACACAGTGCGATGGGTGTATATATTATGTAGGGTGCAATGCGAAAACCGTCCTATAACTTAAGGTACCACTCCAACGTGTAAATGATGATATAACATATGAAATAATACTAAGAAAATAGGACAGTAAATGAGCTAAATAAGGTTTTAAATCCACTTATGTACATATATGATTCATTTCGTTTTGTATATATTAATTTCAAATCAGTTTGAGGAGATCATTAAGTTTGAGTGGTTTTCATATTCCACCCGTAGACCTTTTCATATTACATTTTAAGATAATCATTTTGTACAAATATAATTCAATGTATTTTGGTTATTTTGCAATAAACTTTAATATTTACCTTACATTGGAAAGTTGTACATATGTATATACATTATCAATATTTATATATATAAAATAATATTTAAACAAATAATTCAAAATATCCTACAAATATTGGTACCAACGGAATGGGTATCATATCATTTCTGTACGTCTTTTTATCTTGTAAGGGCTTGATGTCGCGTTAGTTAAAAAGAAAACTTTGGTAATATAAGTTTAATAATTTCTATTTTTCCCTGAGTTAGCAATATATAATTTATGTTTCCCATTTTATAAATTGCCTATATTGAAACCATAAATTATAAATATGAATATTATGGATTTAATGGAACATCGATCCAAATAATAAGTATGCTATTTTATATAGAAAATAGCATAAATTAAATTTCCTGTGACGATATTAGACTTAGAAGAATCTCGCCCGTATCTTTTATCGTTGCACAACGAAGTATTTCTACCATTTCAATAAATTATGCAGTAATTACTTGGGTTAGTTTGATTGTCCCAGAAATAGACAGTAGTAACTTTACATTACTATACAGAATACATATGTGTGCATTCATTAGCATATAATTTATTCCAGTACAATATCTTGTCTCTGGTTGAATTAATAAGTTATGAGGAGAAGAATTCATAGTCGGTAAGTGCACAAGTAAGCCCTATACTTAAGCTCAAAACTAATCATGTAGTAGAAGCTAAATCGAAAAGCATGTAGGCTGTGGACTGTTTCTATGGGATATGGGATTCATAAATATGCTCTGTAGTAATGTTGTTGTTAAGATGAACCAAATGAATGAATGCAATACCTCACTATTTATGTCTCACTAATCAATTAAGATAACATACCTACTAACACAATCGGTATACTATTTTCTATATTTGAGTAGGTATGCTTAGAAATGTTTTGTTTGAAGATACAAAACTATCGATGCATTTTTATTTAATAGAAAAATATCTACGATACATAAATATATGAAAAATGTAAAATTCACTCAATTAGAAACATCGTTTTAGAAGGTTTTTTGAAGTTATATGTATGCCATCAATTATCAGGACTGTAAAAGTAATTTATGTGGTTTGAAATAACTTGTGCAAATTTAGATAAGATTAACCTGCTTGTTGGTTGCACTGAAGTGCATAGTGTAAAAATAGTACATCTTATACGCATCGCTAAATAGGTATTTTAAGATTTTAAGAATAAAATATATTTTGAACCTTAAAAATATATTAAAATTATAAATGAATTTAACTACTTTGAATTAACGACTATTGTATTGAGTAAGATTTCAATGAGCAACCTATAGATATTCTCTATACTGATATTTTGCAAAATTTATTAAAGTACGAACTTATATACTAAATGATGAACTAGCATAAATTGACAAAAAGTTTGGAAATAATGAAATAAAGGATCCAGACTAACTTGCGAATATAGTTCTCTTCTAACTGGACAGATACCAGCCTCACGAGCATTTCTAAGAAGCAGACGACGATCAAGCTCCTCGCCAAGAGCTACGAGTTCAGGGCGTGTACAGGGAAGAGTTGAGACAGTTTGGATCCACTGTTGGTCAGCTTTTGTCCATTCTCTTTATTGGGAGGTGGTGGGAGATCAAGCCGCGATATACCAGAAAAAAGAGAGAAAATATATGGAAAGAATCACTGATAAAGTATTTAGTTTATATCAAACCGTAAAAACACCAAACAAAGATAGAAAGTCATTTTTATACAATACATAAATTATCCAAAAAATCATTGCAACTCTTGTTATCCGGGTAGCTAACGAAAATATTTAAATGTCGTAAAAGTTTTATTTTATAAATATCTAGATAATGTCTCATATTTGAATACCTGCTATTCATTATTTAACAATTGTGCGTATCCTTTATAGAGAGGTTCGGGAAATCAAGACTCAAGATAAATTACGAATACACAAGTGGAGTAGTATAAAAAATATAAACAAACTGGAATTAAAACACGAGTGGACAGTAAAAATAGAAATAAGATGGAAAGAGAACGAAAGAAAAAAGAAGGCGAAGTGTACAAAAAAGAAATGAGACACCATTAGTGCGGTGTATAAATAATAATAATCTACGAAAAGGAGAAACTTGATGTGAACTCACCGCGGTGGCAGAATACTATTGAGCATCTGAAGTGTCTCCCGTGACAAGAGTTGTGCGGGAGTTGGCTGCTTATTGGAAGAGTGTCTCAGTGTAGTTGAAGCGGCAGTCTTAGGTCTGGGCGGGGGAGTCGGCACGCGCAGGTCGTTTGATGCAGAGGAGAGGAGTCCCGAAGTTTTGTATTTCGTAGAAGCTGAGAGGAACCGATTTTGGGGGGAGTTGGCGCTTAGTTGTCGAGGAGAAGTGACACTTAGTTGACGAGGCGTTGTGGCGCTTAACTGGCGGGGTGATGATGGATTGGACTGACATGTCGGAGGCTGAAGAGAAGAGAGATATTTAAATATGTAAGAGTGCTAGACAGTACTGATTCGAACTAATTTTATCTCATCAGTAGTCCACATTCGTTGTGATACTGTAGTATCTTCAACAATACTAGAGTAATACATATATAATAACATATGTACACTGGCAATATATAATATGGAATAATAGTTTAATGATAATTTTTATTAAAATAATATATTTTCCATTTATATTATTTTCAATATGGTCTAGGTATGTCTCAAGAAGTATAATTAAAGCATAGTATTACGAGAATTTTTGTATCGATTTATATTATCATTTGATACAAATATTTTGCTTCAAATATAGATTTACACAGAAAAACATCTTCCATTCTTCTGTTTTATAATGTCTGCACATTTTTCAACTTCAGAATTAAGGAAAGTGTTGGTTAGATACAAATTATTATTGATTCTTATTTGATTGTTAACTTACAGATATAGTGTATTATATAAATATACTATTAAAAAAATTGTGCTATAAGAGTGGTGTGTGCAGTTAAAATATACTTATTACCCAGTATATATAATTTATAATATATACACACTACTGCATGCCAAAAGAATTTTCACTATGTTTAAAGAATAAGTATCTTCTGATTAGCAAGCCAATAAAATGCATTTCATTATTGATTTAAGTAATATTCCAGACTCCTTTTATAATATTTTGATGTTCTGTATAATTTATAAATACATATATAAGATTTATGTCGCTATTACACCTTCATCATTTAATTTGGTATAATATACAAAAATTACTTAGTCTATCTATATACAATGACCATATTATTATGTACCATTTTGACCATCAGATGGTAATATAAACAAATTTATTAATATAAGTTTCTTTTGTGTATACTCTATATCACTGATTAAACAATTTATATACAGAGAATGTATTAATGATGAGTATATTAGAACATATAAATCTGATAATAAGTGATTAAAAATATAATGATTCAATGTAAATTAATTTCATTTGAATCTGATATTATATATATATTGTCTAGTCTATCAATATTATTGTATTATACATGTTTATATTTTATTATGTTGGATACTGTACTAACACTTTTCTTAGTTATTGATTTTTGAATAAATAAAATGTTATTGAATATATATTATTTACTTTAAACATAATAAATCATAACATATTGAGCTAAATACTTCAATCATTGTATTACTTGATTAATATATATATATATATCAACTAAAATATTCAAATTACTTTATAATGTTCAAATATTTGATATAAAAATTATTATCTGAATTGTTCTTTGGAAATCTAGGTATTAAACTTTAAAAATACTAGATTATTGTCCACTGAAAATATAATATTTTTAAATTTGAGATAGATAATTATTATTTTTTAATTTTATAGTAGAATATTTTGTATTATATTTATAATATTTAGTTGCTATATAACACAATCAAGGAAGTGTTAATATTCATCATAATGATTAGTTTTTTTAATTACTTTGTGGATAATATTTTAATAATAAATATGTAAATTGTTTTATTTAAAATGCTAGAACTTTAATAATACAAGCAAAATGTTTATAATATTGTATGATTCTATTACAGAATCAGTATACATATTATTTACTCATATAAAGTAATAATATTCTCTTATTATAAAAATTGTATAATATTTTATTCTAGATATTTATTTTATATTATATTTTATAATCCTTTCATCAACTTGCTACTAAGTTAAACAAATATGATATATAATTATATAGTAAATAATTTTTTACAATTTTGTTAGTGTGTTTTATAATTAAGCATATAATATTAAAAGAATTAACTAACCCAGATAAACTATAATTTTAGAATATGTAATATTTATAGTTTGTAAAATTCTTTGATTAATTATTTTAAAAAGTATTTTATAGTTAATTTATCCCATGACATCCTGTGGATTATTGATTTAATATGAAAAGATTCTCATTAGATAAAAAAGCTTCTTTATTTAAATTTTAAAATAGTAATGTGGATATACACTCGTAACATTAAATGGGCCAATAAATGCAGAAACATGATTAAACAGATCATATAAAATCTTGACTTTCTACCCATTCTTCTCCTGTTCCATTACCATGGTCTTCCTTAACCATTCCTCCATTTTTTAATCGTTTTCTTTGCTTTCTCTTTTATGGTTTCCATGGTGCCATTAATGGCCATACTCAAACTTCTTTCAGTTTTACTTGTGTCAACATAAACAAGATCTACATGTGAAAGTTTAATAACATATGTATATAAAACATTAGATATATGATATATAATAGTTAATCATAAAAGGCATGATGTACAAAGATATAACCAGTTTCCTATATAATTTAATGTATATATCAGTCAAAAAAAGGCAAATATGTATTTCTATAATAAATATTTTCCAGTTTGCAAGCATTCTTGTAATATTTAAATTAATGAAAGGATGTATATAGAATTAAGGCAAGATTTACATATATATCTAAATAAAAAGAAATATTGGTTAATATATACTTAAAAGGTTCTGACAAAAAATCTGATAAAATTTGATACATTGAATATAATATAAATTAAGTTTTGGAATTTGGAATTATCTGGAATTACATATATTAATATATACAGTTTGGAATAGAAAAGTTTATAATAATTATAAATATACAATAGATTATCAATCTAGATTTATTATAATTTGTGATGTAAAACTGTAAACAAATAACACATGTAAGCACATGTGACACCTTTGTCACATTCATGGTACCAAAAAGCTGCCAATATTCTGTATTCAATTGTATACTAACTGCTATCAACCATTTTTATGTATAGTTGTAATGCAATGTTATGCTGCAATATTAAATTTTAAATGTTATAGAATTCATAGACTTTAAATTCATTGATATATTCATACATTTGAAATACAAATTTTAAATTTTATTTGAAATACATTTTAATCATAGAATATAGATAATATTAAACAATATTTTAATTTATTTTAGAAAAATATTAAATAAGAATAATATTTATCTTAATGTTTTAAACAGGTTTATATATAGCATTTTCATGTTTTATAATTTTAATAATAAAATATAAAATATATTTATAGTATAATTGTATGTATTGGGATCTCATATTTTAAAGTCTTTAATAGGTTTTGATAATATCAAAAATTAATTTTAAAAAGATTTCATTCTATAAATAATTTTATAAATATAGTCTATACCATTTTTACTTTATGGTTACAAATTTTGAAAATTTTGTTATTCTTTAGATTAGCAGTATATACAAAACTTTTTAATTAATAGTATAATAATTAATATATAATTTTATGAAAGTGTCTATTATGGTACATACATATGTACATAATAATTATTCATTGGTATTTAATAGTATTGAATATTATTGGTACATACATATATATATATTGAAAAAGATAAATTAAATTGTAAAGTAAATGGTTATTTATAATTGATTAACATTAAATAAATATTAATACCAAAATATTTACTTTTGGGTAATCTTGAAGATTCCTGTGTTAAATTATTTTTTGACCTTTTTATTTTAATAAACTGCACTTTTATAAAATATTCATTATTTTAATTATTTTTAACATTTTTATATATATATATAGACACATTTTTTTCGATGGCCTTTATGGATGAGATCTCGTCCGTGACATAACCAGAAAAATATCAGTGATCCATGACACTTACTTAAGTTATCCGTGGCTGTGAAAAAACATAAAATTTTGATTTTTTATATAACAAAAATATAGTAATT
>JAYRBW010024496.1:0-12507 GCA_036023295.1 Invenusta paracnida
AACTCGCATTGTCCATCGCTTGTTTTTATTTAAAAAAACCTTTTTGATCCTGAAAAACCATTTTGAAATTCCTTTACAAAAAACCTTTTTGATCCTGAAAAACTATTTTGAAAAACCTTTTTAAAGGTTTTCTGTGGGACCCGGATTAAAAAACCTTTTTTGAGCCTCTGAAAAACTTTTTTTTTGCAGAGTACGCTAGTAATTTTGTATATTTGATTTTTATCTATAAGTAAACACTCGATTCCTTTTTTTACGGATTTGCAAATGATTATCATATATCTAAAGCAAACAATTGTATGTGTCTTTTTATATTAAAGACTATTTCAAACAGACTATAAAATGTTTTTCTGATTAATTGGGTCTATATCCATTTACTAATAAGATTAAAAAAATGGAAATAATTATTACATCTTTGCAAAAATGGAAGTCACTTAAAATTGTTGTTTCCAAATGATATTTGAATTTTATAAGTTACACTTAACATTTTAAGCGAAATATATAATTGTGTTTAAAACTAATATAATAGATAAATTAATGTTGTATTTTATTGCATTTAAAAAAACATAATTGTACACAACTGAAGCTTTTTAAATAATCAACTAGGAGAAAGTTGAATTAATTACTTGAAATATCATACAGCAATGTACTTAGTTCATCCCATAATTATTTTCACCCCTTTAAAAATATAAGTTGTAGATAGATAAAAGTATTTTATTTTTATATGATAAACGAGAATAAACATAAAATTCATGATTTAGCTGCTCCTGAGTGAAGTTTTTAATTGGTTGACTGCATAGTCTCTTACTTCTCTCTACACTCTTAATAAATCGAATGTTTTGGCTACCAGTTTCCAGCATTGCAAAAATGTAGTGGTCACATAAATTCATAGCAGGGTTGTACGCTGGCTGTGGAAGTCTTGTGCTACCCTATTGTTCTAGAAATTCGGCTGCATGTGGGCGAGCATTGGAACGATTTCTTCAGATGTGATGGGATTGATTATTCGACTGAATTTACGCATTGTCTGTGAGATAAAGCCACAATAATATTAGCTATCGATTGCTTCACCCTCTTCTAGCACAGTCACATGGCTTTTAGTGTCAAAGGTGACAGCCACCGCAATCATTATTTTTTGTCACTTATCTTTCTTTTGGCTAAGTTGGTCGATCTCCATCATCAGATATCCAGCCTCTATTGCAATGCTTTGTGTCTAATGCTCTGTAAAAGATCCACTTTTATCTGCAATCACAGGTCGGTACTTGATGTTGGGCATTGCCAGTGACCGCAATATTCCTCTTGCCAAGGTGACCCGATTTTGCTTTGAGCCTCTGTGAGCTCATGAGGCACCCACTTAGAATAAACAAATTTTAGTACTAAATATTTTGTTATGATACGGTAGACACTAAAATTTAGTATTGTCGTCATCTGCTCTATTTCTTGACAGGTCATAAAACAATTCTCATCAATAATTTCTCTCACTTCACTCACATGATCTTCAGTTCGACTGGATATTGGCTTACCAGCACCTTCTCTGTTACCACCAATGACAGTGATAAGTTAGTATATAGTGTATTTAAAATTATATTTTTTCACAATTTAAAATATCCCATATTAAGTAGCTGTAATGATACATATGAACTCAGCTATAGATTTGAAGGAAAATATAATAAAAAAAACTCTAAAATTATATATATAATTCAACTCACAAGTATGCCTTTCAAAAATTATTCTTATATTTAATTATATAATCTACATTACTACTTATGATTGAAATATTTTGATCGAAATTGCTGATCGATTTTTAAATGTTAAATAAAAACGCTATTAATTATGCAACACTCAATAATGAAGTTAGTTTACTTATCCAGATAATTCCAGTTAAGCATGTATTTAATCTGTTTACAATATATTTGTTTAAATAACAATATTGTTTAATTTCTATGGTTTACAATCAACTATAATTTTGGACTTATAAATTAGGCATATATATTTAATAACGTTTATTTTGTTGTATAATATATATCCAGCATTTTTTTCTCTTGATTTATTAAAGTATAAGTTTGAATTTTGTGTTAAAAATGTCCTGACCATCACTCAATTATAAACAATTCAGCTTTAGGTTTTAATTAAAACGCATTTGACCTTTAAATATTTGAGCCATATCATGTGCAATGTTTATAATATTTAGGTAATGTATTTTCAGAAAATAAAAATGTCATACATATATTTTTAAATAAAGCACACTTCGAATACTGTGTCTATTAATAAGATATACTAAACAAAGAGACATCATGGGAAAATACGGGACATAAACTTAGTAGTATGAAAGCAGCTATAGAATTCTATTGACTTCAAATTGCATTGTTCGATTCATATAATAAAATATAAAAGGTAGTTACGAGAACCTTGACAATTATAATGCATCCTTTATATGCATGTATTATTGTGCGCTGGAAATATATATTATAAATTACCTAAATAAGTTAATGGGAAATATACTGATGGATTACAGTTTTTTCTTCCGATAAAATTGAGGCAAGCAAAACGCTATAATAAATATTTAAATCAAAAAGCTGAAATAAAACCTGGAATTTTGTTCAAAAGAGAAAAGCAATAAAAAAAATGGAAAAATAAATACATTTTTATTAAAACATTTCCTTGACATTATACAAAACATATATAAATACGCATATATTCGTATTTTAAGTATTTTCAAATCTCCACAACTGATAAACCAAATAAGAAAATTACACCTTTTAATTTATATAAAACGTTTGTTAATATTTTATCATATAATATAAATCTTCGTGTATATTAATTAATGTGTGTGTGTGTGTGTTGGTGTGTGTGTATGTATCACATAAATACAGGTTATGATTCAAGGTTTTGTAAAATAGTCAATTTGAAATATAAAAAAATAAAAATATTTTTTGACAATAAAATACATATTTTAGTACATGAAGCAATGGAAATATTTAAGAAACAGCAATTTTTAATAATAATAAAACCGATTTGTAAGTTGTGTAAAGCGACATAGAGAAAGAATGATAATTGTGTTATAACTTACATTAAATGGTACAATTTTAAAGTAAATGAGCCCCATTTAAGATATACACAACAATAATAAAAAAAAATAGAATGTATACAATAATTGCTACTTTTAATCTCAATAATTCAAATAATAATGGTAAAAAGCACAACATTCCCTTTTACAAACTAGACAATACGACAGTTCCGTAGCCTCAATAGGGCACGCGTGGCACGTGCCCCCCTTATAGTGGAGAGTAATTTGGATTTCTTTTTCCTTTTTACTTTGAAAAATCCAAAAATATTAAGTATACCAAAGGGATCGAGGGCGTCTTATTACAATATAATATTAATGCCTTTCAAAATATATAATTATTTGTGATTTTTGCCCTTTTTAATAATATATATTTGAGTTAATAGTAGTTAAATATTTGCCTTAATATCATAAAGTAATAAGATAGACAGAAGTTATTTTAAGTCGATTACAAGCAATGCTTATTATAGAGCATAATATTATAACCATAGATATATATATGGGATAGGCAGATTGGCAATAATAATACATTTTTGATAGAAAATCGTATCTATATATTGCCCCTCATTCTAAGAAATCGAAAATGTACGAGGAAGTCCCAAGTGCCTATCTAGCCTACTAAAACTATAAATCTGTGATTATAGAAATGCATATATAATTGTCTTTATTGTATTATACATACAATATGTATACAATCTATGTATAAGCCATATAGTATAGTTACTATAAGTAGTTAATATAGATACCATACATTTTGGAGTTACTCTGAGATAGTAGAATATTTTACTGTCTCTACATGATTAGGAGATAGGTAATGCTCACTGTTGGTAAATTGTGCTATAATACAATTGAGGAATTTTTAAATCTTTATATTAATTATCTGTTGTTTAAAAATACATTTCTTTGTTTTTGATAACTTTTAAAATACATTTCTTTGTTTTTGATAACTTTTAAAATACATGTGCGCAAATCAAGAAAGAATAATATATTTACTGGAAACTTAAAAATAAGTTTATTCATATAATTTGTATTAAAATAACAATAATTGAAAAAAGGTGATACTTGAAATTAGTTTAATTACCAATTTAAACATATACTTAAAGAGTTATACAAATTTAAGAGAAAGACCTTTAATTAGAATTATGAATGAAAGAACTACAAAAACTTTTAAAATTAAGTTTTAAAACTAAACTAGAATATTTTAAGTGACAAGCACTAATTGAAATGAATTATGGAATAAATTTATCGTAAATATAAAACAATGTTTCTAGAATTGTTTTCCACTGATACAAATTATAAGTAGGAGTAAGTTTGAGGATAAGCCAAGGAAAACTTCTGGTATATAAAGAAATCATGTAAAACTAAAGAAATGCATTTCAATGACGAGAGCTAATATTATATAACTGATTATAGTCACCCTTTTACTTCAATTTAAAAGAAATTTTAATTTTGCTTAATGTAAATTTTCCGTGTATTTAGATATATAATTTCCCTCTTTTTCTCCTCATTAGATCTTTCCAATTTATTATCCTTTATAATCATATCTTATTTCTTGCAGGTGTTATGATATGAATTTATAAGAACGAAATACACTCAACATTTAAGTCAAGTATTAGTTGCTATATAGACAAAACGACATTCAATTTCACACGAATTTAAAGGATTGACCATTATCATATCTAATAATTAGTTTACAAAAGCATGGTGTATAAACATGAAAATTTGATGAAGACACCGAATTAAATATTTCAAATTAAATGCCAAGAAAGTAATCGTCAAGTAAATTTATCCCTTTTCGGTGATAAAAAATATAATTCAAATATAAAATTATATTTTATTAATTATTTGCGTACCTCGCTTATATAGAAATGATATCTCTGTGCTTCATAAAATATAATTCATACATATACGAAAAACTCAATTTACATCGATGTTTCATTGACTATTACATTCTCATCGAACGGATGTACCGAATTCTTGTTAGCACACTTTCTGAAGGGATGGAAAAGTGTTTTGAGGACCTTTTTGCGAATGCTTTTCATAAGAAAGAAGTACACAAAAGGGTTGGAGACACTGTTTACAGAGATCAAGCATATTCCAATCTTCTGCAGAGTGGAGGCCATAACGTAATCATCTGCAGCTTCAGAATTGCCGACAATGTAATAGATTGTGTCAAAGGAGAAGCTGATAATAAAAATGACAGTGACCACCACTGTACACCGAGTAAACTCATATGTCGCTACTCGATAATTTGCCGCTTCATTAGGTCTTGCCATTTTCTTAAGCTTAATGGCAATCAATGTGTAAAGAGTAATGAATACAGTTGTAGGTAACAAATAGACAAACAGACACCAGATGAAGGTGTATGCGAGATGGAAAGTGTTCAAAAACGGAGAATCGGTAGAAACGTCTCCTGTACAAGTCCCATTCGAGTAGTTCGCTTCGAAGAATGTGATAGGGGTGTGAATAATAGCAATGACATACACGAAAACGATAAAAATTATTTTGATTGGCTGATGAAGACTTTTATACTTGGTCGCGTAGACTACGGCACAAAATCTATCCATGGACATTATCATAAGATTTTGTGTGCTCATATAAACGAAGAGCCAATAGAATAGTTGACTGTGCCAGACATGACAAATGACGTAGTCTAATACATCGTTTGCTCCTGTGAGTGACATGCTCGGTTGTAGAAATAGAATGAAAGCTATCAAACAGTTGAGCCCGTCGATCATGCTTTGGTGTCTGACAATGAAGGTGGTGATTTTTGACTCAACTTTCTCGTAAACCATTGTTACAAAGAAGATTAAGTTTCCTAGGACTCCCAGTAGGTTGCTAACTGCGATAAACCAGCTTGCAAAATCAGTCATACCTTTCTGTAAATATGTGAGTTTTTTCGATTATATTTTTTATAGAATCTATCATTACCGCTGCTTCAATACATATTATGCTACTTTTATAATGTATTTTTCAGAGATTTTTAAAAGTTTTCTATTGGTTCAAAATGAAAAAACATTTTTTTTCAACGTATTAAATTCAAAAACATTACTTTAACTTACAGTTTATTATTTCAATATAAATATTTATAGATAAAAGGAGACAATATGAAAGGCTCTTCAATACTTAATTTTCCCTCATGTCGTTGTTCAAACAGGTGTTCCTATTTTTTTCTCTTTGTTGCATTTCAATACTCTGCAATAGTTATATCGTTAATTTTATTTAATTGAATAAAACTGGGACATACAAATCGAAACCTTAGATTTGTATGTTTACTATATATTAATCGTTAATATCTCAATTACAAGTATGTATTTCTATTACAGAAATCTTTTCTCAGATAAAATGAATTGCGACTAATTTAATTCTACACACTACAAATGTATTGATTATAATATAACGTTTCCGTTGTTATAAAATTCAACCTTTTAAAAGTAAATATACTAAACGGATAGGAATTTCCTGAGATAAATGAATATTTAATTTATCGTTTCTATAATCTACTCATGTTTATCTATATGCCTGTAATTGATTAACTATTTGAGTAGTTTCATTACTTCTTAAATACGTAAAATAACTAATTCAACAATGTCATTATATGGCACATATATAAGTTTAATACTTAACAAAACACTCAACAATAAAATTAGTTATTTAGATATTATGTAATATTTAATGTAATATAGATATAACTGCATTACTGCCTCATAATATAGTCGAAATTATTTCAGACATAAATTTGGTTTGAAGCAAATTTTAAATGGAAGTACTATTTTGTAAAAAGTACATCAACTAATTATACCAATATATCAACATATAATTTTTATATGCTATACATAGTACTGAATATATGCTATAAAATACCATGATATTAACACAAAATAAGAACATTATTTAAACTTTTAAAAATAAATCAAGCTGTTAAATGGAATCAATTGTAATAACAATTTTACCTTAACTCAAAATGTATATTTTTACTAAAGAATGGAAGTAAGATATGTATACTAATTAAATTTAAGAAAATTTAAACTATGAGCATTACATTTGAATTAATTGAATAAATCTTTAGTGTAGACATGTACGTA
Organism: Invenusta paracnida; assembly: GCA_036023295.1. Taxonomy (NCBI): domain Eukaryota; kingdom Metazoa; phylum Platyhelminthes; order Proseriata; family Coelogynoporidae; genus Invenusta; species Invenusta paracnida. Next base: position 7,144 of record JAYRBW010024496.1, read on the forward strand.
TGGAATGGCTATGCTTACCATAGGAAAGCTCCTGCAAAAATGAATGTCTCTAAAAAATAAATTTCATTAACTATAAATCATCTGTGGTATTGAATACATATTCAACTAATCTAATGATATCCTTATTGATTTTAATTTTTAAGCTAATTTTGTGAAGCTCATACACGATTTATGGAAAATCCTTTATTTTTATTACATTAAATAATAAAGCATATTCATTACAATCAGTAATTATCATTTTTAATTTCTAACATATTTTAATTGCTTTAATCGAAAAGATAACTTTACAATTATTAACTGATGTCTAACAACTGCATCAGTTATTGAATTAAAAACCATCAATTTTAACGATAACAATGTTCATTCTAATATTTAAATCATAGATCTGCATGGAACGTGTAAAAATACCACCAATTATTATTGCAAAAAAAGAAATTCAAAATATTTAGCAAAAAATATATTTAATAATAAAAATAAATAAAATGATTTCAAATGTAAATAAATAAAATACTAGAGCATATCGACTGAATATATAACATGGGAAAAACATAGCCGACTCCATTTCACAAAAACTTGACAGGTATAATAATAGTAAAGTGGAAATAGCATATCTTTTATCAATAACATATACACAATAACAGTAATATATGGAAGAATAGAAATATTTACAAATCAAGCGATAACACATTACATATATAATATAAATATGTACTATCTGAGAAATGTTAATGATGGAATGTGCACTAAATTGGAGAAATAAAAGTACGTATATCGTTAATGTGGAAGAATATTCTGTGTAGAAGAAATCTAGTGCACGAAGTAAAAAAATATCCAATATAGTAGTAGACGACAAGAATACTGCAGTTTTATAGAATCAATTTCCAGAATTAAAGTTATGCAATGTCTATTCAGGCAGATGGTGTATTGTAGTGAAAAAAATGTACATGTGGATTCACCCGTTCTAAAATACTTTTGAAATAGGTACCTACTCTCAGCATCACAGATTTTAATGCTTAATGAATTGTCAATATTGTTTTTATATACAAAAATAATTCTATTTTGCGAAGAAATGCGAAGTTGATATCGATCGCACTGTATTTATTAATACAATTTAATTTAAAGGGGTTATGAATTTAAGGAAGAAGGTGGAGAGGTGATAAGAGGGGAGAGAGAAGCTGGAGAAATTGGTATTGTTTTACAAGTAGTTCTTGTCTGAGTCACATTGAAAATCATATAGACTGACGCTCCGACGACTACTAAGAGATTCGCTATCCACCACAGTCCTGTTGTTGACGTCTGCTCTAAACATATCGCCAGCAACGTGACAAACGCGGACCGAGCATTTGTTACAAGATGATGAGTTAGTGGTGACGTCACTTTGATCTGCATGCCCGTTACCAGGGTGATAAGAAAACCGAGAAATACGGACAGCAAGAGAAGGAGAATGAAAAGAAGACCGCTATACCAGGAGGATTGACTGTCAAAAATTATGGAAGTCAGTGCTGTAACTTGATCGCGATAAAAGAAATAGAGCACAACGAGAGAGAGACTGGAAGCAACTAGTGAGGAATTGATAACCATGGCTGTCATGTTGTTGTTGAGGCGAGCAAGGCAACGCTTCGTGGAGACGGAGTAGAGAGCAACTGAGGCGGAAGTGGCCAGACAGAGAAAAATGCCACGGAGTGTGAGAGAGCCTAATTGCACCTCCTGGCCAATACTTAGCGAGAATCCGAGACCCATGACAGCGCATGCGGCTAACTGGGGATGCGAGGGCAAATCACCTAACAACAGAGCTGAGAGAAGAGCTGTGAAGAGAAGACTCGTAGTTCGCGAGAGTTGGTAGAAGGCGACGCCCACATTCCGGAGACAAATGTTGTTAAAAGTGAGCATAGCCACTAGGGAGACGGCATGGGTGATTACTTCGGGTGATGTGATAGTTGCCAGGGTCAACATAGTGGCAGGTGGTTGCGGTAACTGCTTTTTGCTGTTGTCATTGTAACGTTGATGGAGGTGAGATGATGTCAGGGTGAGGAGGAGAGTAGCCCAACATTGGAAGCATGCGAGGAGGAAAGAGATGTCGCTCAACGGGAGGCGGGTAACGAGCCATTTGTTTACAAATATGAGGGAAGTTGAGATAGTCCAGTAGCTGACGACGATGATAACAATCTGTCTAGTTTTCATGGAGAGGGTGTAGGGTGGTGGTTGAGAAGGTGGTAATAGAGACGACTTGGGTTGTGGTTCAGAAGTATTATTTTTGTTGCAGCTCTGAAAGATGAGGATACAAAAAGAAATCACACGTAGAATGGAATAATAGTTACGTATTAAAGGGAGGCAATAGTATATGTAAGTATTTACTACATTTTTATAACTTATATTTGAAAAAATCTATTTGAATAGTAAATGTGCAGAACAAAAATATATTTTTTCAGATTTTTAAGTTAAACGTTTATGAAAATGTTATTTGATTTCTTTATTATAACAGAATTTGAATGCTTTAACACCAAATGGTCCCTTTAAACTCACATATACGCTACATTTGAATGCCATAACTTGATTGCCTTAAATCCATATTTGATTGAAAAATGATTACATTTGAATGGAAAAAACTTATACAATATTTATCATTTAAAAAGAATATGCATAACTGAGATAAAAATACAAGTTTAGAACCATGATTAATTGACAATAATATATGCAAAATATGTCGGAAAATTAAAACATGTGTAACACTAAGTAATACACAACCTAACACACGTAATTAAATTTTAACTAATTCAATAACTTACTACTTAATATGTGGTTGTATACATAGTATACATATCTATAACACAATTTTTAGAAGACCAAATTAATCAGGGAGGTATACATTAAGATGAGATGAGTTTTAGATAATTTTGTAAACAGATGAAAAAAACATACGTTGGCAGCACTACACTAAAATTAATATGACTATGTATAACATATACCAGGAAGATATACATCATTCTAAATTTATTTGTACATATTAAAGGCATTCTCGATATTTATGTGACAAAATAAAACAACAAAATGAAAACATTATTATTTACTACAAATTTATGCAATAACACTAAGCCCAATTCTATATAACTGTTAAAGATAGAAAACTTAAATTCATACAAAGATTATTATATGTACAAGACTACCAAGAGAACCCGTATCATTGTGTATATTTGCAAGCAAATATAACATGAAATAACCCCCTTAATAGACTAATGTTACATTATGACAAGCCTACACACTCCAAATATGAACGTGAACTATAAATGAAACCGAATATATCATAATATAATATGAATTACAAGCAAATTCAATGTACTTGACCATAAGTAATGTAGAATACATATATTATTATATTCACAAAGTAACTGGTTATTAAAAATAGTTACAAACTGGAATAAGTCAGTCTTATTGTAGAATTATGGTTATATATGTATATAAAAATATGAATACACTAACTCAGAAAAACATGAAACATAAAATAGGTCCACATTTAGTTCATTTAAATATTTCATTGAATATTTTAATATTAAAACTGTATTTCCAAAAGCACTTTTTTGGTGATTTATACTATACAGTGCATATGCCTACATATAATTTTGTTATAAAGTAGTACCAAAATATAATACATGAAGCTTTTCTCAAAACTATTCATTTAAAATGTGTATGTTTTAGACACTCACGCAGAAGTAATATCATTTATAGACTGTCTAATAATGTTCTATATATAGTATACACGTATAACATTAGAGATAAAATTAGATGTAACTAATTTATTGTGCAATTAATGTATGACGTCGTATATAAACCGACATAAATAATACTTTATAGGTGACAAATACGACTAAAAATTTATTTATATTAATAATAAATAGAAAACACAAGCTGGCAAAATGTTTCTAAAGAAATTGCGTTAGAAACATTGTTTTCTGTTATAATAAAGATGAATGTTGATAATGCTATAAAGTACATAAATTAATAGCAATAATACAATGGATTTAACTATATAACAACTATACATAGTTGAAAATTCCAGTGTCAAGCGCAATTAGACAGATAGGCAAACAGAGAACCAGGTAACACCAAGTGTTTAACTATGTGTGCCACTTCACAACTAAAATAATTATTGTCAGTGCAATGTGAGATAAATCATGGTCAGTTCAGTAGAGTTCGTGTATTTGGGATTTACCAAAATAGAATGTGTACATAAACTGAAATACTGCTACTTATGAATTCTTGTATAGTCATACACGACGAAAATGACAATTACACGAAACTATAAATATGACTATAAATATATCTCTATAAAGTATGTTCTACAAGCATATTTACAATTAAATTATTGAAATAATTTAGGTCTTAGGTAACGAAATAAAAAGATGAAATATTTAGGGTATATTAAATATTAATTGCATAGTAGTTTAATCGATGTAAACCTGTAAGAAGTGCTCAATGTGTTTTAAACTTATTATATAACAGTTGAAATTTACTTTTGCAATTTACTGTAATTGAAACATACTTGCAAAACCCTAAATAATCAAAGCACACACAGATTAAATTACCCTAAGCAATCGAATGGATTTTAATTTTTCCAAACTTATTTATAATGACTCTCAAAAGAAAAAGCTTATAGGTCATGTCACTGTCGCGCAAGAGGTTCCAAATGTAGTCGCCCGTCATACGTTCATTGTATTGGTCTTTGTAGTGCTCCTCAAAGGAGCTGATATCTTGGTGAAATCGTTCAGAAGCCATCCAGAAGTCGGAAGTACACCGAATAGTGAGAATGTCGCTTCCTTTGCGAAGTAACTCAAACATTTTCAGCAACTGGATCCCACTGAGTCAGCCTGGAGATGAGGAGCTCTGCATTGGATTTTGTCAAAGCCATTTCTCTGATGAGGTCATTGATATCATCTTGGCTGGGGTAGTAGGGATACCTTTCTCTAAACATCTAATGTCGACGGCGTGTGCCTGATGTATCTTGCTCTTTCTCAAAATCAATACAGACAGTGCGATATGAGTTGCTTACATTAAACTTTACATGACCATCGTAAACAAACAGCTAACAATTTAAATAATTTTTGTGTGTTGAATAGTTTAAAGTATTCCTTACCGATTGCACTAATCGATTTAATAATTGCTTAACGCCACTTTCTTTATCGTATCAGGAAGGTTCTTTCATCTTGGTCAGTCCTTTCATGTTGAGCTGTTTCGTTGTCGAATCTAATATTAGCATATGTAAAACCAGACGAATTTTTTGGATTCATTTAAGAATAATAATAATAATAATAATAAAGCCTTTATTTAATGGAACACAGAACGGTCCATCAATTAAAAATGATATAATAC
>JAYRBW010024507.1:0-12507 GCA_036023295.1 Invenusta paracnida
ATAGTTCATACAATGGAATCAGAATAAATTGCATGCCCTCTATTTTCATATATTGCTGGCCTCTAATTTTTAAGTCTTAAAGTTTAACACAATAGTAGTATTAATTGTTTTAAAGGGCCGCAATATATTGAATTGAACGCTACGCGCCCTCCAATTCAATATATTGCTGCCCTTTAAAACTCTTACTAATGGTATATTGCAAGGAGAGGAATAGCGCCATCGAAATTAATTTATTCAAGAAAATGTTAGTATAAGTACTCTAAAGGCAATAGAAAGAAGAAGCCACCTCATAGTTGTAAGCACAAATTTGTACTATAAGTAATATATATAGTAGTACAAATTTTCGGGACGCTGTTTCTTTAACAGATTCAGTTAGACAAATAAGTATTGCTGGCGGCATTGAGTGAAGATCAAATAAGTATTAATTATAATATCAGATAAAACTGACAATCATGAGGTATAGAGCATATATATATATAAGAACGCCTGAAAAAACAAACATGGCATGTTTGTAACTGTCAGCTTCTTTTAACTATGTTCCTTTTTTAATAACAATATTAATAGTTTATTTCATGTCCTCTAGGTTTACCTCCCTTAGTATCGTATGTAATTATTTTCATCACTTATAGAAAAATTGCTACATATTTATTTAATTCATAACTTTCTTTCTAAAGAATGTGATTACATTATATTTAATGAGTATTTTTTATGATTCATTAAAAATATATATACATAACAAATTACAACATTCAAAAATGAAAACCATAAATTAAGGTCAAAAATATGAATTCTTTGTGTCTTATACACATTTCCACCAGCTCCATAATAGTACTTAATAAAACTCTTTAATTTATGGTCAAACGGAAATCTTCATCTTCTCTAACAGCTTTGTGGTATATAAAACACAAATTTTGAAGTTTCAACTTTAGAAAAAGATGTTTACTTCATTTAAACAAATAAATGATTTACTCAGTTAGAACAAAAATAACCATAAATAAATTTATACAATCAAATTTACTAGGTAATTTTGGATAAGCCTACACCTACATGTATGTAGATGTATATAAACCATGTGGACCGATACTTACTATACGTGTCTTACTGTTTGTTAGTGGCTGAGTTTGAACTCATTCCCACGGTTAAAAAATCTTAAATGTCATGATGGCGTTTAACTTCTCATTTTATTATTGTTTTCAATAAAAAAGTACTTTTTATAAAGTCAAGAACATTTTTACATAAATCGTATAATCAATAGGACGAGGTAATATTATTCACGGATATCAATTATTTCATTTACAACAGCATTCACTAAAGTGATAACAGTGATTTAAAAAAGTGATTAAAACGATATTTAAAAGTGATTTAAACACCCTTTTAAAAACGAAACTAAAACGAAAATTGAAAATGCCATCAGGACAAGCTCAGGTGTATTGGCATTTGAAAGATACAAAATTTAGTCTAATGAAACCAGCTATATACACTGGATTGTAGCTAATAGACGATGCTGATTACCACGGATCAGTGTATTTGGCCGCCTCCGTTTGGCCGCCGTCAGAAGTAATACATGTATATTTGAAAGTTATATAAATTTTAGAATTTCTGGAATAATTCGGAGACTAATAACATACAATAGACATTAATATAAAACAAACCAATTAGGATACATTCATGCTATGTTTAGGAGAGAATGAGAGAAAGAGAGAGAGAGAGAGAGAGAGTGGGAGAAAGAGAGAGAGACTATCGTATTAAAACGAAATATAATTATTTTTAATTAATATATAATATGTTACCAATATTTCAATTAGTCATATACCTACTAATGATCTATGTTTCAAATTTTTTAATTGCTATTGTGTCCGAAAATGTAAGATATACTAATTATCATTTATGTGCTTCTGCAACAGTAGTATAATCATTGACTTTAGCATCTTGGTTGTTATTCCAAAACATGTTATGTATATACATATATTAAACTTATCTTTATTATTCTGAAGATAGACAGTATCTCTAACGAATAGCTAACCACCCATTTTTTATGAATGTACAAAATTAATTTATGATTTATCTATTTTTTATATTTTTAAATTATGTTTAATGTATTATACACACTTATTTGATATATTCATGAGATACAATTATGCATAATTAATTTTTAAGACAATAGTACATATATACAGAATACAAAATTGGTGATAAAGACATCGTTTTTTTCCTGGAGTAGGTTATGGAAATTATGTATTAACGTTGGGAATAATTAAAACCATACATAATATGTATTGTTAATTAACTTATTAAGTGAATTCTGAGATTATTTTAAAACCAATCGACATTTAAAAATGTAGGTACCTAAATCATTTATATATAGTTAATTTATATTTTAAAACAATCAATACTAAATATAATTTAAGATTTAATAAAATTGTACGTAAACGGAATCATATAAATGGGATTAACATGTATAATAACTCATTAATATCAATCTCATTGATATGAAATGGAGACATTCAATTGAGGAATGTGTGCATATAGAAGCTAAAATATATGAAAACGCTTTGAATGTGTAAGCAGATACTTTTCTATTGCCTTATATAAGGTAAAGACACACATGCTAAAACACATTATTGTACATATATTCTACTTCTTCAGCAACTAACTGCAACCATAAATTACCTTTGTTTAATAAAAGTCTGTCTTTTTTATCGTAATGTCACGTAATGTTACATTGTACTGTAGAAAGATTCTAATGTGTCAAACTATACGAATATAATATACTTCCTATTTTGTTTAGTTAAAAAAATATGAATTTGTTAAAATTGCGTCAACATTTTTTTCAAGTGGCTGAGTATTTTAAAACTCATTAAGTTTAAGGTATTAAATTAATGCTTTATAATTTACATTTTCTATGCACTCATACAACCCATGAAGACGTCAGCAACTTTGCCGTTGTCTCTATAATAGTATGTCCTATACAATCAAGCATGCAAGTCTATTATACATGGACACCTTCGTAATATATTTTACATAATACAAAGTAGACAATTGGGAAGTACAGTCCCAATTGCCATTGTTGTTATTTTATAGTTCTGTATAAAAATATCTGATATATACAAAAATCACATTCAAAGAATGTTACTATTATTAGATTTTTTAGAAGTATTATATACATTTGAAAATAAGTATCTGTAAAACTTTTGGCAAATTGCTTTGTAAATTTATAAAATATTAAAACATTAGGTATATCGAAAAAGTATATATAAATACATATAATTTTTCTATATAGCAATCCATCCAAACCTACAGCAGTAGATTGTTAGCTCACAAAAATGGACCTTTTTCAAACGCAGCTATCATTAAAAAACTAATTAATACTTTGAAATAATTCAACTTTTATCGTGTAGCTAATTAATATGCTAGATATTATCCTCATAGCTGTTATAGAACCTTAGTTTAGATATAAAGTGTCAAAATTGACATATTTTTTGTCATATTCGTCTTTGTTGTTGTTCTTCAGACCCAATAACAAACCTAAACTTTAATCGATTTTTAAGAAATTTTCAGCATATATTAGAAAGATTCCAAAGATGAGAAAAATAATATTTTCCCCTGGCAATCGTAACTAGGGGGCCTGGATTTTGCATTGCACCACTATTTCACTGCCTTAAAAAACAAGACTACATTTTAATAGCTGCTAAAGAAATGGAGATATGGGTAAAATAATATATTATTAATTTTGAAAACTAACTTAATATTTGGATAGAACAACAAGTATATAGTTATAATTACAATGAAAAACGACGCCTATCAATTTCAAAATTAGAATGTACACGTTTACAATTGTAATCAGTGCTTGTCTTCGGGTCATCAGTGACTGGTTAACTGCTCCTCAAACGTAAGACAAAATTATATCGTCGCATCGATACAAATCTGCAGCTGTGTATGAGTTTAAAGTTACATATTATATAATATTGAGTGTAGTTGAAAGCTCAAGTTATAAGTTGTAAGCTCAATTGAGCAACCTATGGATACAATAATATGATTAAGTATTCAACCAAACACTTTGATATTATTATTAATCCAAAATGGAAAATAGTGCGATAACTCATATCATAAAAAACTAAAATAAAAATGAATTGTGTTAGCTAAATTACAAAAAGATATATTTGACTTAAGCAACTACGTTTTATTTTACTTGGTACAACTAAATTAGTCCTACTATGATCCTACTTTTGTTTTATAAACATAAAATCCTAATTATGAGTTATGGAAATTAATACCTTCTAGAAAGTATATACATTAAAAATAATTATGAAATGTTATTATACTGAATATATTGTCAATGACAAGTATACAAATATAAAAAATATATATATATAGTTATCTCAAGTGAAAGATATTTTTTAGAAGGGAGCATAATTGATTTTTATTTCAGTTCTTTTATTATATGAGCCAAAACACTTTTTGTCATTTTTGGCTAATAACATCTTGAAAACACCGTGTTTTTTGTGACGGAAAAAATCCACTTGAAAATTATTGCACTAAAAATTGTTGTGGTCGTTTTCGATATAAAAAAAGTATTAAAAAGTTAAATTACCTAATTAGTGATGAAATACTAATAACAATTCAATATAATAGTTTACAAAGTTAATTTGAGATACGTTAAATAATTAAGAAAGAATTGAACTTTCAATAAATGCTTTATTTCTTGCGAATAAGCCAAATCCAAGAAAACATAGATTACATTTAAACTTTAGGCAGCAACACGTATTCAAATGTCCCTAAATTTTAATTTTATTAATAAATAAATATATATTAAATGATAAATTCAGTTTAATAACATTGTTGTTACACTGCAAAATAAGGCGATACTTAGGAGCATTTCCGTATCGTTGTCATGGGAGAAAAATTTTACGGTCATCAAACAAAATATATATAATTGTTTCTACTTTCAAAAAAATCTTTTAAAACTGGTATATTAAATATATCAAAAAACTCTTTTCACATCTTATTCCTTTTCTTTGGGTTTCAAAATTGTTTGATATAATAATTATTTACAGCTCTGAGATTTTACCGGCAGTTTAGATTCCGAGATTAACTATTTCAGTTGAAAACGTTTTTGTCTTCATATTTTATTACAAATGATTTAAGAAAATGATTGCGGTAACGAATTATTCAAAAGGAGCTTTAAAGTATCTTTCTTTAATTTTCTATAATAACTGAATATATAATTTCCCAAATAAAAATGTCGAAACGTTTTTGCTATTTAACCTAAACTTTTTATTAAATGTGTGAGTTAAATTCAGGAGTTACAAACTGTTTTTGGTATGCTTAAATGGAAAACATCATTATCGTTATAGTACTTTATTTCCTGTAAATTCTCTAAATTGTACTGTGTGATATAAAAGTATGTTCTTAATGTTGTAACTATATTAAAATATATCTTATTGGCTTCTTTAAAGTATGAATAGCAAGACTCACGCCTGTTGATTATAGTATATATTATTGATTCTATATTATATTTAGAATTCGATTGTAGTTTTTTAGTTTTTAAAATAATTCATTAAGAAGTTCAAAAGTTGCAGTATAACAGAATATTGATTGAAGCACTCATAGATATTTCATTTGAAAATAAAGAAGAGCTTAGATGAATAGGGGGTTATCGACATTTTTTGAAATATTTTTTTTTTCTTTCTTTTCTGTACAATTAGAAGCAGCGAAATCGAATTCTGTTGTCCATAATTTAATTTATTGTTTCGTTTAGTAGATATTTGGAAGTTTATAACGATTTTAGTTTTATTCCTTCTAGATATAAAAGAAATATGGAAATTCATTTACCAACTCGGAATTTGTGTTCTTTTTATTAAAATCCATTTGGAGGTTATTTGCACATATATGTAATTTCTCATTAATTATAGCTGTTCTGTACTTATACATGACGATAATGATCTAATTGACTAACTATTGTGCTCTATTTAACTTCATCTATTGTTTGGCTTCTTTCTATCAGTAATAGCTTATAAAAATTGTAATATGTTATTATTATGGAATTATAAGTCAGTATTATTATTTGGGTATATTAATTTAATAAAGTAATATATAAATTTATGGATTTATAAACATAACAATAGAACGATTTTTCTCACAATGCTATTTTATGGGATATACGATATAACGCAGTGTGTACAATAATATTTATTAAATACGATTGTGACGTTTTACATAATTGTAAAGAGAACAAAAGGATTGTGCTTAGCATGCACAACACGAGACATACATTGTGTTGCAAGCGTTGCAAAATAATCATTTAAATACACGGAATAGTTTAGTAAAAATATAAATTGTTCATTTACTAACAACTTCTGAAATTTCGATTACCTCTTTTGCGTAATAATATATGAAATAATTATAAATATGTTTGTATTTAACAAATATTTTGATATACTTTTAAAGCTCCACATATTGACTTAAATATACCCACTAAACAGGCCTGGAGCTTATTAAAGTGTAAACTTCTCTAACCTACATATAGATGATAAAAAAACCGTGACACTTAGTTTTCTAGAACTCCATCTTACTGATTATTCAGAGGGTATCAAAAAGCGGTTTTTCTGTCAGTATCTTTTGTTGCTTTTCTGATCTCGTTAATATATGGAATAAATATGTTTCACTTTTAATCTTTGATTTGATTTATTTTGTAAATCATTGACTATATCAGTGTTTGTTGAATAGAGAAAGATAACTGTATAATTAATATGTTTTAATAATTTTAACCGGTCACTATAAAGTTGCGTCCTTCATACTTTACATTTCAGATTTTTCTGGTCATTAACTGGACTCCCGTTTATATGTGTTAGGCGTGCTAGTCTTCCAGCCAAAGGAAATTAAATCAGTTCGGTTTTTGGGAAGTAACACATTAAAATGACATCTGTTTTATAATACATTTATTGTAACGATAACTATTTATTGTATACTTAACATGTAAAACTTATTAATTTAAAATAAGAATAATTATGCTTGGCGTTACAATCTACTTATATGAAACATCTACAAAAAACAAAGACCAATTGTTAGTGGTAACGAAAGGACAACACATGGGACATAATGATATAACTAGCTACGAGACAAACAATAAATTTGTAATTGTTATTGTTATTAGGAAATAACATAATATAACGTGTTAAGATACAAAGTGGATATTGATTTCAAATATTAGAAGAATTAGACAACGTTTATGACGTGTGAAGATACATTTAAAGTTTCATAAGTATGCCTAACACACAGAAGGGTATACCCGAGTAATTCTAATTCTTCATCGTGAGGAATCACGAAAATTATTTATTTTACCTTGCACTTATAAAATGGATGAATAAGAGCATTATGGAAAAGAAAATACAAGTGTAAGCCAAAGTATGTATGAAACTTTCGTTAGTATATAAATATATTTTAGATAAGTTTGTTAAAAAATATGAATCTGTCTTTTGGGTAATCTGGAGATAAATTGATTAGGTAGTGTGTGTTGGTAAAAGTCTTGGTATAAAGGTATTACAACTTTTGTCAAACATAGGATATTCCAATTATTTAGCTCATTGTCAATTAAATACAAAAATGGAGCATAACATGAAAGGATAATTACTAAAATATGTTTAAACATTTTCTAGATAAAACTTTAGATAAACAGCGACGAGGAAAACTTGTCATCCTATTGACATCATCCCCTTTCAAATGTTCTTCTAGATCAAAGCAAAGTCTATTTAAGGGTTTGATTCCTGGCAGCTTAAACAGTCAGTTATTCGGAAATCGGTTTACGTCGCTCAAAACAGAAACAGAAAATGTGCTTCAGAAATGTCTGAAACTTTTCCATAAAGAAGAAATAAACAAAAGGATTCACAGTAGAATTGACAGCGACAAGGAAATTACCTAAAGCAAAGATTATATTGATGCTAGAGTCCATTTCATTAGGTTTAAATGCAAAGTAAATAGCTGTTTCGCTTGAGAAACAAAAAACGAATACCAAACCAATTATGGCGGTGGCCTTGGTGAGTTTAATCGAAGCCCTTCGTTTCTGTTCCTGACCTTGGTCTTCAATGCCGCTCTGCTTCCTTCTGAGTACGTAAACAATGCTAGCGTACATCACCAACACGATGATGATTGGTACACCGTAAAAGCAGACAATCCACACCATCACATAAATGAATTGCAGACTATTCGTTTTATCGGCAAATTTCTCGTTGACTGGAGTTGAAAAGCAAAGGGGCTTTTGACCATAGACCAGAGTGAGCTTAGTGTCAATAATATATGGAACGTTGACCAGGGCTGCCACAAGAACCGAACACAGAATGACACGATAGAAAGGTTTCTCGGTATGGCGTCGATAGAAGAGTGGTACAACGAGACAGATAAATCGATCGACTGCAGTAAAAACGATCATGAAGATACTGAATGTGACGAGAGAGTAAAGAAAATCGGTCGAATGCCAAATATGACAAATTATCCAATCGATAGTATAGTTTATTCCTGATATCCAGAATTTGAATTGACTGGTAAACTGGCTTACAAGAGAAACAACACAAATGAGAATGTCCACCAGAGTTTGACTGCGCAGAATTGATTGACTGATTTTGGAGCCAATTTTGTGTCGAAAGACAAAGACGAGGAAGAGGCCATTACCAAGTATCCCTAGGAACAGGACCAGGATACGAAAGATGTAGAATGCTTGTTCTCCTGTCCTGCTCTCGTACAAGCTGGGGTCAAATGTGTTTGTGGCATTTATGGCCGATTTATTTGAGTCTGCTTCGGAAAAGTTGTTTTCAGCAAGCATGCCTTAATTCTGCAATCTTTCCCATAAAAAAACCGAAGCAAATGTTACAACTGCCTCTTTTATATTTGGTAAATTTTCACAAAAGGCTTTTCCAGATAGCGTTTTTCGCGAAACACTTGGATATGTGTAATAAACCAGTAATTCTGTGCATTCTCATTGGTTGAATATTTCTCAAAATCTTAATTAAAAGCAGACAACTGGCTTAAGAGCAAATATAGCCAAACTTTTTTATTTCGAAATTCATCTTGCGTTTATTTTGTTCAACTTATGCTGTATAAAAGAAACATTTGGATATACTAAAAAAGTCAAAACCTCATGCATTTATGTAAAGTATACATGTATCGCTAATCAGCATTTAAATCCTTATAATGACAGGCACAATATCGCACTCAAGGCTGATTTCTATTACATTTAATTGTTTGCCGTCGTATATAAAAATAGAAAAAGAAAATATCGCTGGTTTATTTTCAGGGAGAACACTCCTCGGGGAACAGCAGGCTGTCAATATTCCGTCATATGTCACAAACAGCTGAGCAGCGCCCATATTTTAGAGAAAGGATGAAATTAACGTGTGTGATTGAAGCTCCGATATCTGTGTGCATTGAAATAAAATATTGTTTGTCATGCCCAGATAATCAGCTTGTATATGGCTGACAGAATAGTTCATGAAGTAACTGTTAAAAAATGTGAAAGATAGTCGATCCACATGAATGAATTCACATTTTTCTAAGAGTATATTATGCATAAATTGGCACTATTTATGACTTCCAGGTAACTATATTATAATTCATACGCTGATAGAATACACACGTTCCAATTGTTTTGTTTTATTTTTAGAATTGCATCTTATTGTACACGATTGAGTATATTATCTTTGACATACAAATGATTTGTTCAATTTAACCACAGCATTTACAGTATTGTTACATAATATGCAATTTGGCATAGCAAATACAAGTGTATACATTAATCTGCAACTATAACTAATATATGTCATATGTTAATTAAAATGTTATATTCATGTTTTAATTTTACGCGACATTTTAAAAATACAGTAAAGTCGAGAAAAACGTAAGCAAACACGTCGATGATATTCACAGCAATTCGGACGACAACAACGCAGAAAATGATGTACAGCACCAATTGGACCTAGCTAGCTCCTGTAAAAATAAGTAGATCTTCATTTCTAGCAGATCTCGTTGATAAAACAATTTTAGCAGCTCTGCAGAACCAAACGCCAGACTCTAATTTTGGGCAATCAGTGGAGGTCCATTTGAGGGATTTGACGTTTTCGCAGAAACGCTAGGCACGATTGAAAATTAATTAAGTATTATATTAAAATACATAATGTACGTAATGATATAGTCCTACTTTCTAATGTATTAAATTTGTTTTTACACTTATCTGTGTGTTTATGGTCTAAAAATTGTATTAAAAAGGAAATAAATTATAATACAAATGTTTATGTACATACACATTCTGTCTAAACATGTGAGACCATAATAACTGCTATTATTATTTATATGTTATAATATACCTACTGCATTATTATACTATAATATTATTAAATATATATCAAAATGTATAAAAAAACTAATAATCTAGCTTTTAATTATTCGATATTTTCTGTACCCAGGTTATACGTATTACTAAGACTGACGACATAGTAATATATACTATATCACCGACCATACTTCTGTCATACAGGTTATCAACAGATAACAACATAGAAAATTATATCGAAAATTTTGCGGGGTGGCTATGCTTACCACTACACCATTGGGACTCAGGCTAATAATCACAAATCAAGGTTCGAACTTCTAAATGAATTTATTTCAGAACTATAACTATAATAACATTTTAAATATACTATAATGAACGGACAAAACTTTTTGTTATCCATCATTTAGAGAAGCCAATTAAATATATTTCAAATATATTTACGCATAGTTACAACATTAAACACATAGTTTGTGAAACACACATTATAATTTAGAGAATAGACAAGAAATATATATAAGGATAATGATGTTTTCCATTTAAACATGTCAAAGACAGTTTGTAACACCCTGAATATAACTCACTCGTTTAATAAAAAATATAGGTTAAAGAATTTTTAAATATATAGAAAAAAGTTTCGATGTTTTTGTTTTTGGAAAAGCATGGAAGCTTACATTTCTGCATTTGTTCATTTAAAACTCAAAAGGAACATGCGAGAGAAGGCTTAAAGCCCCTCCCCTGGTATTGATTTCGTTAAAAAATATACAATATATATTTATTTGTTATCGAAAATAAATAAATGAAAGATACGTTAAAGCTACTTTAGAAATATTCTTTCCCGATGTCACTTTTTTTTAAATCAATTGTAATATAATCCTAAACAAACTTTTTTCAGAGGAGATAGTTAATCTCGGAAGCTTATCTGCCCGTAAATATTTCTCAGAGCGGAAATCAATTTTCATATCAAACATCTTTAAAATTTAAAAAAAAGAGGAATAAGATGGGGAAAGAGTTTTTTGAAACTTATAAATATTTACGTAGCTAGGTATTTACGCTGTTGTATGTAAACGTATTATATTTTAGTTGTGTAATGTCTGATAAACCAATTTTAAAAGATATTGTTTGAAAGTAGAAAAGATTAGGTAAATATTTGTTAGAAAACTCGAACCGTTTTCTCTCATGACAACCCCACAGAAACGTACGCTCTTAAGTATCGCCTTATTAATTGTCAGTGTAACAACAATATCTAAGGTTAAAGCAAAGCTTATTTTAGTGTGCTGCTGTAACCAATATTTGCAGTTGTAGGTAAATCCAGAAATGCAAATGTAATTCCATTTAATTTTGTCTTATGATTTGGTAATTTTAGAATTTAGAATTTTTAGAGTATTATGCTCGATTTTATGCTCGATTTTATGCTCGATGGATTAATATCGGTTTAGTATAAAAGGGTTAGTCTTAACTTTAAACTCTTAACAAGTATTAACTCCGTGCACAAAATAAACAGTAGAGAGACTAACACTTCACTAAGACCGGAATAACTCGATTTTAATATTTAGTTAACCGAAAATCTTAAATAAAATGAGCTTAATATGTATTATATTAGGCATGTTATATATATTTGGGTACCTATTTTAGATGTATTACCTACTGTTAGGTACAACATAATAAATAGCAATATTTATTATTAATATGTATATATTTATTATATTATACCCATGTTTTTAATATAATACGTAATTAAAATACCTTTTATATAATTAGTAATTCCTATATTCAAAAAATATATACCTATTTATAATATAATAGGTAGGTAATACATATAATTAGTTATATTCTTATTCTTATAATACATAAGTTTACATATTTATTTACTTATACCTACCCAAAACCTAGATTTACAATATATTTATTTATTTATTTATAGTTCTTCTTTTATTTACTATATAATATACATATATAGGTATATATTTATCTTTTTATTTATATTGCCTATAGCTGCTATATCTATATTTTTTATATATTTTTATATATTTATAATTCCTATATTTATAATATACCTAACTATTTATTTATTTATAGTTATTTTATGTATATAATATATGTTTTAATCGATTTATTTATAATACCTATGGCTATATTTATATTTATATTTTATTTTTATAAACCTATATATCAATACTTATTATTTATTT
>JAYRBW010024518.1:0-12507 GCA_036023295.1 Invenusta paracnida
ATATGCAAATAGACATTTTAGTAAGGTGAAGATGATATATGCTAATTCTACTTAATATTAAAGCAACATTTGACATATAAAATCACACTTCAATTTCAGCTGAAATATTAAAAAATCGGTAATTTAGGTACCCCACCCCACATTTTTATTGCATAATTTTGCAAATCTCAAAATCCAATAAAATCCAATCAAAAAAGCCAGATTTCCGGCAAAAGCTGAAAAAATCACATCCCTGTTTCACATATACAATAAATATAATACTGTCATTCAAATATTATATTTTGTTATTGTTCCACAGACACAATCAGTTTTAGTTTACTTGTACTTTAGTTTTAATTTACTTTAGTCACATTACAGTTCTAACTTCTAATGCCTTGGCGTTAAAATTACGCTGTTGCCAGTTTTAGGTAAATGACACCTTTGGTGGTTCTAGTGTTAAGTAAATAGATACTGATAAGCATATTATTAATATTTTAAAACCAAAATCGCAATAAAAAACTAATTGCTCAGAAGTCAGATACTACTACTATTATTGAGTGCTAAAAACCATATCTTTGCTATATTGCAATGAATATTTAAAAAGTATATGACTTACTTTGCTTTACAAATTTCTTAAAAAAAGTAAAATTAACCGTATATTTACTAAGCTAAACAGACAACACAATCCAATAAAAGCCGAAATTGTTCAACATTACCGCAACAATACCTACAATCTTACTTTTAGGAAGATAAAACAAATAAATAATTTATGGTATAAAAATGTATTACATAATAAAAATATTATGTTCATTATAGTATACTTTATTTTTATGGCAAAAATTGTACAATACATTTTTATGAATGTGTTGTAATTTTCTCATCACAATGTGTTACACTATGGCTGACTTTTAATTATATCAACAAGGGAATTCCACTATCGATCCTCGCCCATGCACGGCCTTCGATATTTGGACTTTGTCAGACCAATCATAAATATGCGCTACAGCTTTTATATATTTGTTTAAACACATAGTATAGCAAGACCTAGACGTATAGTCATTTGAATAAGTTATTTATTTATTTATTTATATTTTGCAATAGACGAATTTGAGCTCTATATAAACTCACTTTTCTTTGACACACTTTTATAATGTACAACACGTACCTATATTAACTCAGGCTCCACTTACATTGTTACTAATTCATTTTTAAAATCTGCATAATATACCCTACTCCTCCATATGCTTCCAATAAATGTTGTTCCTAATAGCGACAATAAATTTATTTTGAAATACATATAGTTAATAATTTTAATTTATTATTAATTCTTACTAATTATATTATCAAATAATATATTTAATAATATTGAATAATAATTATAATACAATTATATTTTATTAATCTAATTAAGTAGTAAGTAAACAAATAATTGTATATACACTAGTGACTAGATAATACAAAAATGGACTTAACTCTAGGAACTGCTCCAATTAAGTTGGTATTATGGAGATCTCAAAATGATTTAAAAATTAATTAATAAAAATCAAATATTATTGAAACTATAATAAATACCTACCTATGTTTCCAGAAAACCTCATTCAGTTTAGTTATTTTATTTAAAATATTTTTTTCTTAATATTGTTTCATATTTAATGTAATTATTTTTAAATTGGAGGAATTTCACGAGATTTGAAAGAGCTCCTCAGGTTAAGATAGTTTGGCATTTCATCCAAAATAGAAGAATATATAAGTGATCAACTCACTAAGAAAATAACGAATAAATTAAACATAAGTTGTTTAAGTGATTAATAATAAGGTGAAAAAACAAATAAACATATAAATTAGATAAATATACAAAATTTAATAAATTATTTTCAAAAGCAGTGAATCTGTTTGATTAATTTTAGAATATAAAAATACGTTGATCGTTTATCTACATCTTTTTTAAATTTTGAAAATCAAGGTAAGTGAGTATATGTTAATCGTCATAAAACGTTACCAACAATTGGCAGTACTTACAAGTATATATTACTTATTTGGAATATTATATAGGCCACATCGAAAAAACAGTTGTTTTCAAAAGATAGCTTACCATTATATTTTAGTCTGATATCTATAGACTAAATTCCAATATCTGAAGACATTTATTTAAATACTGTGTGTAGCGGACCAATATAATTTAGTCTGATGTGTAAACATTTTTAATCGATTCGACTTTCATCTGGTTCATTTAAATACTGTGCATAGTGTGATCGCACGTCATGTTCTTGCATACTTAGTTTAAAAAATATGGAAGTCACGAAAGATCAGTTATATTTTTTATAAAATGCTTACGAATAAATGGTTTTAATGTTCAACAAATTTACAATATGATCATAGAAGCGTTTCCTGAGAATGGCTTAAGTGTGTTACGTATACGAGCGCTGAGTGTGTCAGGAATTTAGTGAAGGAAGAGATTCGAGCTGTAAAAATGGAAGGTAGTAGTCGGAAGAAAAGCGAAACACGATTACAAAACTTAATGAAGTAACTCGTTTAATAAAAGATGATCCATCAATAACACAAAAATAATAGGTGCTACTTTGGGAATACATCCTTCAATGGTACAATGTATTTTGCAAGATGATATTGAAGTAGTGTGGGTCCATACAATGAAAATGGGTCCCTCATACACTGTCAGTACAGAACAAAGCAATTAGGGTAGAATGCTGCCAAGAATTGCTTCAAGTACCTAATGCCATCACGACTAACCAGAGCCAAATTAGTAACAGTTGACGAGAAGTTTTTTTACCTAAGAAATCTAAAACCGAGAAATACAATGGGTACAGCCATTTGGAGATGTACCTACAGCAAATTCAGACAGCTAAAAGGTCCAGCATGGAGAGAAAATCACTTGTTATAGTGGCTGGCAGTATCACAAAAGGGAATCAAGCTATTATTATGAAATATTACCTATCAATCAATCAATAGACGTCCAGAGATACATACAATTTATTGAAAACATGACGACTGGTTTTCAGAACCAAAACCATGAACAACATATACTTCCATATAACACGCGGCTACAACAAGATGATGCCCGCCCTCAAGTGGCTCAAGCAACACTCCAACATAACTTGAAGAAGAAAACATCCGCTTGCTTCGCCAACCACCATATTCGCCAGACGTGAATCTATGTGACAGGTTTATATTTCCGCGATTGGAAGCACTCCGTGATGATTTAAAATCACCGGATGTATATATCACCTCAAAATATAGCAGAATTTCTGGATTAACATTTACCACATTTTACGCAGAATCGCATGGGCGAGCACTCAACGTGAGGATGGAACACATGGAAAATGTAATCGAAATGGTGGCTGCTATTTATAACTGTTTCAGAACTTATTTTTACTTATTATAAAGTTATATATTTTATTTAATACTTGTTATGATAAAAAAAGTAATACTTTTAGTTACAAACAGCTGTTTTTTTATGTGACCTATAATTCAGTTTTTCTAAATTAAACAGCCTTGTTACACACTGTTACACAGAATGAAATACGTACTCTCACCTCAATCCTGCGTAAAGTTATTTAACCCCCCAATATACCGGACATTTTTTGTGTATCCAGCGGTACCCCCCCCCCCTTCACCACGCCCTTCCATAATTTTCGATTTAAACTTCGTAATAGACTAGAGTTTAGAATCTTCTCATGTAGCTCAATAAACATTTTTTCTAACATACAGCTCATTGAAAAATAGTAAATAAGCAAAATTTGAAAAAAAAAGTTTTTGTTTTAGGTAATTTTAATTTTACATTTTTTATAGAAAATTTATTTTTATTGTACTTTGTGAATTATTACATGAAATTAATCAGTACCCGAAGCAGAGTCTCGTCAATTTTGAGAAACATATGCATTTTTTATTTAAAAAGTATGTATTTTGTTTCTTTTTTACAGAGATGCATTTTTAGAATGTGATAACATGACCACCCATTTGGATGCACAATAATAAATATAATAGCGTTAAACGTTGGAACTTTATTAATTGGAGAAAAGCTTACATTATGCTCCCATCTGTTAGTGTACAATTAAAAATCACATCAAAAATGCAGGAGCCCCGGTATGGATAGGGTTAAGAAATCACATCTCTAATTATGTGAGATGTAATCATAAGAAATAACGTTATACGAAAATAATGCAATTAAAAATTTCAAGAAAATGGCCTAAAAAATCTCTAGTATTTAATGATATCATATTAAACTTATATTTCATTATTTTTTCAAAATACTTATTCTCTAGTATATTTCGATTTACCGATGTTATATTATGTACATATACAATACAATACAATATACAATATACGAAATTATGATTTGATATCGCAAAATATGTTGCTCTATTCCTATCATAGCCTTATTGCCGGTTTGGGTGTAACTCCATCAAAATATTCTCTACATAAAATAAAGAATAAAAGAAAGAGCTTCCGGTTAAAATATTGATTGCACCATCCAATATAGCCAGCAGCCATAGGCCTTTCCTTAAAGTGTACATAACCAATCTAATATTGGGTACATATACATACGTACCGCCATAGTACGTAACAGTTTACATTCCTACAAGTCAACCCTATAAACAGCAAACTGCTCAATAAATTTATTAAATATCAACATTTTGTTTATTGATAGATTCATATAGATTCATTACATAAAAGGATAATTACGCTTTCCATTCAAGATATGTAACTTTATATACATTGCTCTAAATTAATGTTTACAATTCTTGATTTAAAATTCGAATCCCCTTACTGCATGTTTCAAATTCCACGCTTGTCACCGATCGATATATTTGAATAATTCCTTGAATAAAAGGGGCAAGCGCCTGTGCCGTATACCATGGCAACCGTATCACGAAAAGTGGCGGTTCAAAAAACGCTTCGGCCCTCTGAAGGGATCATGTCGACGCGACTGTGTGACTTTGACTGGCGCGATGATCCACCGCCTGGATTTGGGAGAGCGAGATTGGTCATCGTACAACAGAAGATTCCCCGACCGATGACTCCTTTGAAGGTGAGTGTAGCTGGACAGGGAAGCCTGCGTTTACTTCATAAGACTGTATTTCAATTAAACCATGACACACCAAGTGAGCAAGTGTTAGTTTGGGTAAATCATGGGTGCTATTTAAGCTTCTACACGTTATGTAAATAGGACAATTCAGTTTTTGGTCACCTAAAATTTACAGTGTCTGAATTATCCAAGTAGCTTTAGAAAAACGACTTTCCTCTTCAAAATCAGCAGAAAATTGTCTTGTTATACATATATAAACACAGAGATGACTGCTTGGATCAAGACAATTCGTGTTATATGTTCTCTATAAATAAGGACCGCTCTCCTCCTTTTTTGTAAATCTGGGTCGCTAATGGAGACAGTTCGCCTTAGAAATATAGGTAACGACTTTTGAAAAGTTGTTAAAAAATACATTACCGTGATTTATAAGAATTCTTCTCACCACTGTCGGATTCAAAGAATGCAGTTTGAGAAGCAGATGTTCGGCATCTTCAAAAGCCTCCTCGTCGCATTCCTGGCAGATTGGACTGACCGTCTTGTCGATGCTGAAGGATACTTCCGGAGAATTTTAGGAACTTTTCTGCTCTTAATTAATGCATGACTACCGTCTCGAGGGGAAATAAGCACTACTAGAGGAGAGATATAACCAAGTCTTTTCTATTTTTAGTATCAGAAAACTAGTGTGCTATATCAGATTGACTTATTTGAGTATCAATTGATAGGACGTTTAGTCATGACTGAAAATAAGGTAATTTCAGTCGAAAAATGACTTGTTAAATTTAAAATTTATTTCAAGTCTATGAGTAGATTCCTCTACGTACTAAAAAATGACTAATTAATTTTTGCTTCACATTCCAGATTGATAACTGTGGGATAACGAGCAAATAATAAGTGTCATATTTCGATTTATTGATGGTTGACAGTTTTTAGACATACTATTATAATATGCTAAACAGTTTCAAGAAATCACCTGTGCAGGACAATAAGAGTATGTTGCTATCAACAAATATACTTTGCCCCTTTATGGTCAATCTATGCGTACATACTGTGAATTAAAAATGGTCTACAAGCTATGGTCTATTTCTAAATAATCATAATGCATAATCGTATGTCTCGATTCTTTTAAAGCTTATTACTCGTTGCATTTTATATTTGACTGAAACAATTGGACATGCAAGGAAATGTAAAAAAAAGTAATCTCAATCCCATTTCAATAATTTTAAATAAACTGTTTTGTAAGATTTTTATTTGCAATTGCATATACATACTACCAATATTCTGTCGGTGAATATAACTCCGTGGAGTGTGATATGATTAAAGTTGTCGAAGTATACGAGGCAATAATCGTCTTCAAATTTAATCTGGTTACATCATCGTTGAATGCTATGGACAAATGTTTTAATATATACATAGAAATACTAAGAATTATGCTAGAATCGGGAAATTTTATGAATTACACGCAATTTGTATAACACATAATATTGTATATTTAGGATTAAGTAATGAGGTTAACTAGAAAACTTTTCTGTAGCATATTTTTCAAGTTGATCGACTAGCAGAAGAAAAATACTCCCTTTGTCTTTTCAACAAAGGTGATAATAATTGGGCTTGCATTATTCAACATACTATAATAGATTGGTGTTAGTATAAAAAAATGTGTACAATCATCTATTTTTTCATATCAAGTATATTTTTTAGCCCTCTGTAAAAATATAAAAAGAATATATGGTAATCAAAGGGTAAACTTGTAGAAAAATAATGAGGCATTTGACTATTCTTAAACAATGGAATATAATAGAACTCCAATAGTAAGTAAAGTAAAACAACAGAAATGAAAAAGTATAAAGGGAAACATAAAATGCCAAAGAAATTATTCTATAGTTAAAATGAACGCATTGTTATAAACAGAAATGCCAATTGTGAATATTCAGTCAACATTTATAAGGGCATAAAGTTAAAATATACTTATAAAAAATAGTCTGATTATAACACAGAATACGTTTAAATCGATTTATGAGCAATAGAATGTAATAATATTTTGCACTCAAATAAATATGCAACGTTAGAAAATACATATATGAAGTTTCATTTTCGACTATTTTACGAATATTATATATTTGGAGCGAATACTACCTATAACTATATAATTTAATTTTAATCAGTGTATTTGGAGCGCGTTACATAAAAATTGAGCGTTAAAAACTAGAACTGATGATTGTTACTGTTATTGATATGCATTTTCTACATAATTTTCTACAGTTTAAATCTGATAATACATTTCAAAAAAATGTTAAAAACATATAGCTACACAATTAAATACACTTTTTCGTGTAATCCTGATAACAAGATATATATAATTTTTTAACTCATCTCCATGTAAAAGGGTCTAATTTCAATTTTAATATTGCTTTTATAGTATAATTCTGATTGATTATACAGATGCGTACAGTTTCAAAATACAATTGATTTATACATATATATAAATATAATAGTTATAAACAATGCATTTATTATCGATTATATTCACATGAAATACTGAAGTAAATAATGTATCGGTCTAACAATTCCCAAAGGAAACAAAAACTCCAGAAACTGATTATACGTATTCACGGGCATTTTTCGCGTCTAGCCAGCATAAAATAACGCGCAATTGGTAAAATGGAAGTATTCATTAAGCTTATATATAAGTGTTTTGCGTATTGCATTAAATATATAGCATAGTGAAATTTAGCTAATATCACTTTAAAACATATTAATATACTCTATAACAGAACGGATTGCGCGCAGATTGACTCGGTAACTAAACCAGGGGATTTTTGGTAACTTATGGTAACCACAGCCGCACCCCTACCACTTCCAATGATCCAAAGAGCCTTACATCGCCCTCTTTTCATTATTCAATGCACCATCGGCTCCCCTGTGCTGAGCATAAAAGACCGATATAGATATTACAACACACTGATCGTACTCACACCCAAACTAGGACAGTGTTTGAACCCTGATTGCCTATACTCACACAGGCAGAAAATCCGTAGATCCTTAAATATATATCCAATCTTCTAGTCCGGTCGACTACAATCTCTGGTACCCCCTCCCGCCTCCTCTCTTCCTACATTTTGCAATATTCTTTTCAGCGATTGATCCAAAAAGAGGGATATTGCATTGTCTCTCTCTTTCCGATTCTCTGCAGTAGGTATTCTCTGAGGCTGCTCTGAATCTCCGCATATAAGCATCCTCATTCACGTACACAGACATTCCCAAGTGGTTTTGCTTTGAAGCCCTTATTTGAAGGGCTTAATGCAGAGGACCTCTAAATTACTCTAAGTTGACTAAAGTACATTGTACATATTACTATACCTTCGAGGATTGTGAAAATTATTTAGTCAGTCATGGAGTTAATATATGCGCAGGAGGATTTTGTAATCCCCTTATTATTAGCTTGGATACGTGACGAAGTTTATATCCTGTATACTATCCCTTTCTTCCGTTTAATTAATATTCATTAAGGTGGCAGGTAAATTAGATCAATTCTTTTAACATTCACATGAATCGTATTCAAGGTAAAATATTTGATGCTTATACTCTTTGGAAGTAAGCTTAACATTTTTGACAGTAATAAATATATGCATACTAATTTATACAGAATATTTATAATAACTTTGTCGTGTGCACTTATATTTTGTACATATTTGAAATATTAATCATTATAATTATTATTTTATTGGTCAAATAATTTCGGTAATTAGCATAGATATTTGTTTTTCTTTTCAAATCGAAGAGAGATCGGTCACGTGACCACGTCCTAAAAATGCACCTCTTGTAAAGAATGACCGAAACATACTATCTTGTATAAACAGTGCATATGTCACTCCAAATCAACGAAACTCTGATCCTGGCACTGATTAGTTTCATGCAATAAGTCACAAAATACAATAAAAATAAGTTTTTATGCAGAAAAGATAAAATTATATTTCGAAATTTAAATAAATTTGTAAAATATGATTTAAAACGTGCCTATTTTTACTTATTCATTATTATAAAAAGTTGTTAATTATATATTTTTCAATGAAATATGATATCAAAAATCTTTATTTAATTACATGCGAAGTTCTCTACTCTATTGGGAAGTTGAAAACTTATAGGGGAGGCCTAATGAGCCTCTGCCGGGATAAGGATGAGCAACAAAGCCATGAGTAGTATAATTGTAGTGTGAAAAAGAATTCTTACACTGAAGTTTTTCAGTCGCAAAATCGTGTTTAATCTTTAGCTTGTATAACTATAACTATAATAGTTCTTATTATGTTTTAACAAACTGGTCTGATTCCCGTAACATAATGTAAAAAGTATAAGATTAAGATTAAGTAAATAGAATTATCAGGCAGACATACTAAATATTTATATTATTGACTACTTCTTCTTCTTCTTATATGGGCTTCGAGCTCACAGTAAGGAACTAAGCATTCATAGAACTACAATCGCTAGGACCCTGTCAGGTAGTCTTCCTACGAAGTCCATAAGCTTCTTCTCCGTCCAGAATAGTTTATGTGGTGTTTGGTCGGGGTCCTCAAGATGATGCCCTGGTTGGCTTTGAGGCTACCAATATATAGGCTCAGGAGACTCTCCATTTCCCACACCTCAGTTTGTGATGAGTACCTATACTGACTACAGATGGATATCTCTCACAAAAATTGGAAACACAACTGTGACAAATGAAACATATAGCTGTCGCCATGTTGGATTTGACTTATAGTTGTGTTTCTAATTTTCATGTATAGATGAACTTACGAGAAGATGGTCATCTTATTACATTATCTGGGGTTTACTCTTTTATCGATTTTGTATATTATAGTTGTTTCCATTTTTAAAATATATATTAATTCAAAACGATAATGTAATTACAAACGAAACAGTACTCATGATAACGTTGCCAATATTGCCTATATCGTTAATAGTATGAATATTTGTTTATAAGAATGCGACACAACAAGATAACTTTATTTATGAAAACAAGAAAACATTTACAACTAATGAATTTAAGTTTAATTGATCTGAGAATAAAGAGTGCTCCATGATAAAACTAAACGGCACCTAAATCATTACATTATTGAACACAAATATCTCAATCAATTAGAGTTTTATTTTCAAAGATTACTGAGAGTAATTGTAAACGAATTTTCCATTAAGAATACTATCTAAAAATCCTCAATATCAAATTCTTAAACCCTGATTCATCTCGTGTATTTAAATGTTTTATGGTTCATAATTTGTAACAATAGGTTCTTATTTTTTCTGATAAATCTGTGTTTTATTTTTTAAATCTGATAAAGTTATATTATACAGAATTATAAATTTTTGCCAAACTTCGATTTCATTTTAATATTTCATTCGTTGTATTTATGTGTAGGTTTGGCGAGGTTTCCACGGCAACATGTACTTCGAACCAATCAAAATTCATCCCACCTTTAAGGATGCCAGCCTTCCTTTCAGGTCGGCATTGAAACAGCAGCGGACCGGTTGCTATGGTAACCAACAAAAAAATACTACCACCAACTCCACCTGGCCCACGTACAACTCTCCAGATCTCCATGACAACAATGTAAACATGAACAATAGTAGTAGTAGTAATCCTGGAAATCAATTGCAGCAACGCAGCGTCACTATCCAATCACCGCAGTTGATAAACAGCCGAAGACGCCACCTCCAACAGTTGACGGCACGGTTTGACGTTGTTGTCCCAACCGTTGTGATCCACGACCCCCATGATGACGAGCGGCTGAGCAGTAGCAACTATTCTCCGCTTCGACTGTCCCCCTCTACGCCAACACCTCCGCCCCATTTTCCAGGGCGATCAAAGACCTTCGCAGGACGAGCCGGTCGACATGGAAACTATCGACCGTCGGCGAGCCCGACAACCGAGTTCTGCACGAAAGCGGAAGCGGCCATGTTTGCTTCCGGCTCGTTGAGACTCTTCCCCGACGGTGGCAGTTGTGGAAGTTCTGACCTCCAAGAGGCCGGAGGGGGGAGCCGGTGGTACCGGATGGGGACCTATGGAGGCGCCAGTGATGGAGGGGGAGGAGCAGGAGAGCGTAGCTCAGCACCACGACTGTGCCGGGGAATCACTACGCGAAAATCCGAGGAGGAGAGACTCAAAAGCGTTCTAAGAGGACAACGGGTGGCATTCACCCAGTTGATACCGGTGTCCTCGCATCACACCCAGCTGTGACCGCTACCGATGCAGGTCTCTATAGAGGTTCAACCGGTTCCAGTACACTTAGACTATGGCATTAAATAATATATAACAAAGATACATCCCTTCATTATCCCAATACCTATAAAAATGTATGCAGATTGACAAACGAATGAACACAGATATTCCATGAACAAAAAATTGTTTTACGAAAAAGTAATCGCATTTACCTATGCGTACAAATAAAAAATATATCCACTGAAATATTGTTGATTTTTGATGCTATATAATTGTTGATGTCATATTGCCCTTCTATAAGAACCTTTGCTCCAATGCATTTAAAGTACCAATATGGTTGAATATTATTCCTTGTAATTTGCTTTAACTATACACGAGTTACATAAATTTCGTGTACTTATTAACAAAAGTACTCATAATGTGCGATTTCAATTCAAACTACATCCAATATGTAAAGAATATTATCCGTTTGATGCATTTTTATTATATAAAAAATGCAGTATTTTTATAATAATGTAAAATTAATAATTAATAATACATTGTTATTGTTATTGTTAACTTTTTATTTTTTATGATTAATTCAGTAATGTACTTTTTCAAACTATTTATATGTGTATACTATTATTTGGTTAATTATTGTTGCTGTCTTAATACGAAATATCTCTGTGAAAAGAAATTGCTTTATTTTTTATATTAATACATGTACTATTTACATTGATTTTGCTGTATATTATAAATATACCTTTTATACAAAACGTATAATTTGTTTTTAATATTTCTTATGAATAGAAGTTTCAATATATTTAGTGTAAGCTAATTTATATATATATTAATAAGAAATATATGTGGATCCCATAATATAAGGATTTCAATTAAATTACATATTAAGCTTTGATACTACTGACCAAATTTAAAGTAATATAGTACCATTTATAACAAATTAATTTGAATTTGGATATGATGTTTTCGCCATCAAGTTGCAATAAACTGTAATTATATGGATTTTTATAAAAAAATTAAAAAATTAATTTAAGGGGGGTCGCGTCAGAAAGGAAGGGGTACAGTCCCTAATTATTTCGTAGGTGGCAGGATGGCCCTTTTTATTAGTGTGCCTTTTTGCAAAAATATTTATATATGATCTCTTTCTCATAACAGTGCTGTTGAAAGAATTTAGTTCATCAAACTATTACACAACTTTAGAATATGTTGTGTCTTATATATTAATGTGTATATTCTGATTTAGTAATGCATAAAACATGTCATTCGTAGTCAATGTATA
>JAYRBW010024529.1:0-12506 GCA_036023295.1 Invenusta paracnida
AGCGAGTGTGGGCTTAAATGGGTAGGGCGTAGATAGTAAGGTGGGACGTAGCTGTAGATTGGTTGGCCGTAAGCGAGTGGGGGCTTAAATGGGTAAGGCGTAGAAGGTAAGGTGGGACGTAGCTGTAGATTGGTGGGCCGTAAGCGAGTGGGGGCTTAAATGGGTAAGGCGTAGATGGTAAGGTGGGACGTAGCTGTAGATTGGTGGGCCGTAAGCGAGTGGGGGCTTAAATGGGTAGGGCGTAGCTGTAGATTGGTGGGCCGTAAGCGAGTGGAGGCTTAAATGGGTAGGGCGTAGATAGGTAAAATAGAGCTGTAGATGGGGAAGGCGTAGGTGAGTGGCAGAGGTGGGTATGACGTGGCGTGTGGGTGCGGGTGCGGACGTAAAACTTAGACAGTAAATGTATTTGTATTCGTTAGGCAAATTGATGATGACTGTACATCATTTCCAAAAGTATTTCAGAGTAAATAAATGTTAAATTGAACTTTAAAAACCCCGAAAAGATTAATCGATGTCAAGTGAAAGTTATTATAATACCAGATGCTTAATTTGGCACAGTTTACTAAAAAAAAACGTTTTCTTGTAAAAATATACATTTTCTCAAAAAAATTATTTTATGGAATGCAATAATTCATGTTTACTTTCTAATTAATTTGGACGTCTGGTGCTTTACTGTGCACCCCTCTCACTCACCTGGCAAACATGGTCTCAGGCGGGAGGTCGGCATCGCCGCCCACATCCGGAGTGCTCGCCAAACTCGTGGTGTGTCGGCGAAGGCAGTAGGACCGTTTACTCACCGCCACTGTGAGCTGAAGGTCGCCCACGCGAGTGAGAATCACATCCTCTCGAGCCTGGGTAATCATGGCCCTCAGGAGGCTGAGTACACCCGCCGACCACCGGTGGAGCGACACCATCCCACCGCCGGTACCGCTGGTTGTCCCCGACGGCAGGGGGAGTGAATCAGTGGGGGGACACGGCTGGAGGGTTAGGGTGTACGACTAATTAGTTCACTGTACTGTGCTACTTACAAATGATAATATGAGTAGTAAGGTCTCTAAAAAGGCATTTTTAAAGTATCACGATAACGTTAACCGTTACCGGGACAGCAGCACTACTCTACAACTCACCTTGTCGTCGACATCGGCAAAGATGATTTTGAGAATGGGATCAATGGGCCTGAATACAGAGCCCGCTAGTGCCGAAAACAGACGACGAAGGGCATCCATGGCGGGCCGACTGTCCAGACCAAGTTGTCCCCGTGCCAGAGCGGGAAGCAGGATGTCCATGATCTGCCGGGACAGACGCTCCCAGCGATCTTCTAAGTCACGACAAGCCTGGGGGGGGGGGTCAAATGAGGAGAAGGACTCTATTGAATTAATTGGAAGCATATATTGGAGTAGAAATAATAATATTACAAGATAAATAATATGTTTTTACATTCGTCCAGTTACTGCTACCTTCTATATTAACAATTAAATAAATAAAAAACCGTAATGTCCAATAATCTAATTTATTTGTTTTTATTCAAGCATTGCCAATCCAACTATGTTGCATTAATGTGAAATTATTAACAACGTGTAAATATGTCACAACAAGCATGAATTATTGAGAACATATTCGTGTAATATGTATCATTAGCAAAAAGTAGATGAATTCATGCAGCAACTTGAGTAGAGTATTATGTATAGAAGCATAAAGTACATCAATATCAACGTATTGAAGCATAAAGTACATCAATATCAACGTATTTAAGCAAACCAGCCGGTAACCAGCGCTGTTGAACGTCGGCCTACTGGCCCAATGGATAAGGCGTCTGACTTCGAATCAGAAGATTGCAGGTTCGAGTCCTGCGTGGGTCAAGACATGTTTTGGAAATTTGTAACAATTAAATTAAATGAGTGTTTATATATGTAATATATTTGCAGAAATCCTAAATGTTTAACATTTCTGTCCCTTTGATGTCCGAATTTTAAGTATGCAACCATAATGTTTTTTCATTTGTAATTTAAGTTTAAAGAGTAGATTACTATCTGAAAATGTAATCCAACTGAATGCTCTCAACTTTTTTTCAGAAAGATAATTACAAGAGATTATATAGGTATATAGGTACAATCCTGGGTAATAAAAGCGATATGATGTGCAAAATATTTATTAGAAAAATAATTACAAGAGCACCTAGGTATACATTGAGAGCTTTTACAGGTCTTCGAAAAATAAAGCAAGTGAAAATACAAACTAATTTTTATTAGAAATTTTCTAAAAAATAATTATGTACAAGAATTTTTATAGAGAAAATATTATTATTAACAACAATATTTTTATAAATATTAGAGTAAATATTGGAAATGGCTACAATTTTGTTCTTGACATAATAGAGCTTGACAACACACGATTGATGTCACTCTTCTAAAGTGTTCTTTTGAAATTTGCTTCAATTCCTTGTCGGATAATTCCCTTAAGTTGATTGATTGTTGTTGGGTTTTTGCGACATACATTATCTTTCAAATTCCCCCAAAGATAAAAGTATACCATGATTGTAAGCATACCCTGGGCAATAAAAGCAATACCTATGTTTGTACAAAATATTTAAATAATGCTTCATTCTTGGCTTTACTTGATTAAGTGAATAAATGGCATAATCTGGCATTAATGGCATAATCTGGAATAAATTATATATATACCTACCTAAACACTATAAATAAATATAGGTCTATATACCTACTTACATACCTACGTAAACAATTTTTAAATTTAATGTGAATAGGCATACCTACATCTATTTTCGAGGCTATTATTATTGTAGTAGTTATTTTATTTAATCCAGCTTTAGTTTATATGTGTTATATTGTCCAAAGTATAGTTTCATTTTTCTACAAAATATTCTGACATATTATCATATAGGTAAATACAGATATTTAGCAATATAGATATTTCTTAGTTGAATTGTCTTTCAATCGAATTACTAAATTTAACATTACAATACATTTTTGTTTTATGCTTTTAAACTCAATTTTAGTTATTTTCATACAGATATATGTATGTATTTAAATATTCGTCAAATAATTGTGCATTGAAAAAATTAACTAGTTTTATTTATATGTTTTTATATTCTTTTATCTATAGTTGGGTGAGAAAGCTACCACGGAAAATATAGAGGTAAGTAGAAAATATGTGAAACAGTATTCTTTATTCAACCAAAATAATTACATAAACATATTAGATGTTGACTAATAAGTTAACATTGCCAAATATGTATACCAGTTGTAACCGAATTGCAAACAAATATTGATAACAATTTTGTTAACAAATCATAAATATGAAACCACTTTATGGTTGATCAAAATGCAATTGACTTTTTTTACAAATAAAGATTTATATTAGCATTATTTTTTAGTTGAGTTCTACATACAACTACCAAATATTTTCTCAACGATTCAATTTTTTTTCAAAGCTCGACAAACTATTTTGTTTGGTTTGTTGTGTACAATTATAAAAACTATTAACGTAATTAAATTCAATTTTATAGCAAATCCTCGAGGAGAACAAACTACTAAAAAAGAAAATGCACGACTTCGCAAACAACTACTTTTTAACGAAGATATTTTATACATGTACTTAGGATATTTTTTATGTTTAATGTACATAATGTATTTTTTAAAACCCATGTTTTAAAACAGAGTTTATATGTATATAACAGATATTTTTCGCTCTCTTAACAGGGACAGTTTAAGTTTCTTTTGATAGTTAAAATTTTTAGTTTGACATAGGAAAACTTTATACAACTGTTGTTTTTAAATGACTTACGGTCAAATCGGTATAAGTCAGATTCATATAACCCGGTCTAGTGGTTATTATCCATAGTGGTTACCCTATTATCCAGCAGCTAACTAATTTTTTTATTAAAGTTTAATCATTTTATTTAATGGTAATGCTATTTATGTTTTGATAAACTATTGAAACCCCCTAAGGCTAAGAGTATATGTTTGATTGCCCTTTTTCAGGCTTTGACGATTTGATGGAACAGGGAACAGAAAACATCGCCCTTCTCTCCAATATCTTTAACAATAAAATGTTCAACTCTAATCATGATTATTCTTATTTAGGGTCCCCCGCCCCTCAAACCACTGTTACTCTGAACTCCAACTCAGCTACCCCTAAAACACCCATCACTACTAAAGCACCTTCAACATCACCTAGTAGTCTACCTTTTTCACCCTCTACAATCGTAACATCTCTTTTACTCCATGATCCACCCCCTCCTTCAAACCTCTTCCTATCAATTATTTGAGTGCCGTCGTCGCCAATGTTGCAAGTCCCTTCACCACTCCATCACCCCCCTGAAAACACAACACCTTTTCGCTCCTCTTCGTCTTCACTCCAAGTTGCTTCCACCTGCGATCTCCCCATCACCTCTTCGGGTACCGTCATATACACTACTTCGGCCAGGACCGGTTGGATGAGTTTCCGTTTGTTTAAGTATTTATTGTATGGAGTAGAAAGTGAGATTATATTATATTCAATAAATTAGTAAATAGAAAATATTTTATACATTAATTCTACCTCATTTTATTATATACATAGTTTTAAAGATATTTAATATCTGATTGACTATGAAAACTTTTACCTCGTTTATTAATATTGTTTACTAAAGATCAGCTTAATCTGCATCAGCCAGTTTATTATATCCCATTTATTTGTACTCAGCTTTTTTCCTTTGGATTTAAACCCCTGTTCTGCAATAGTGTAACATAGGTCGTAGTATATGGTGTATTCAGCCAATAAATGGAAACTAGTAGAATTCTTGGTTTTTTTCATCGACTTGATATAATTATAAATTTAGCATATTACAAGTATTATTATTTCGATTTGAATATTTGTTTCACTGCTTTGTTTACATTATGTATTCAGCTCTCTCAAATATATATTTTATTGACATGGGGCATTTTCGCGAGATTACCTCGCTTCCCACTCCTTGGAGGTATGTTTGGTATGCTTCATTTGTGTTTTTTACTGGGCTTAATTTTAGTCTCAATAGCTGCAGCTTTATGCTTGATTAATTAATTATTATGCGCAATAAAAATTAATAATTATATTACATATTACTTATTCAATGTTTTCTAATGCTTTGAAGTATTAATCAATTTTACTTAAAAAATTTGGTAGGCAAAATTATAATCAAAAAATTATAAAATAGTTAAAAAGATAGATTTTCAAACAAGCAAATGTACATGATATAAAGCCTTGACATGAAAATTAAAATGATAAATTTGCAGAAGTACAATAATATGTAACTTATAGGACTAGCTATAATAAGGGGCAGTGCATAAAGTACGTACGCTTGGGGGGGGGGGGAATCTGAGCAAAGCGTATAAGGGGAAGGGAAGGGATTGCAAAAATTGTACGTACGCTTCATATAGTAATGCTGTTCTTAATTTTCATTTTTTTTTATTCACTCCGTGACCATTCCTAAAATAGCATATTTCATTGATATTTCAAGTTGATTTTTTTAATATTAAAACGATATTATAGATTGTAGACTATAAGGAAGAGAGAATCACATATAGTGATTGAAATAAATATATATACATATTTTTTTAATGTACGTACTTTATGCACGGCTACTAATACAAAAAATTTTCCGATAGCGAAAAAACTTAGTTTTTCACGTTTTATACATTATAGTCAAAGTACCTACATTTACTTACGTATAGTAATAAATATCTTGCCTACCAAATATCACCTAAAATAGTCGATTTTGATTGGCTAAGATGTCAATCGGAAAATTATATATAGTACTTCGTCTCTCTCTCTCTATTATCGTGTATTGTGACGTCATTGGAGCTAACACACGTTAGTCATTTTTGGTAATATTTTAATTCAGAGTTGGAATTTCTGTTTATTATGTTTTGTGCTGCAAATTCGAATTAATTTGGATAATATTTCTTATTTTCAGACACTGTGCTTGCCAAATTCCCCGAGACACCTATTGCACTCCTGCGTACCAGGGTGCGCGAAAACTGTCCAATTGTGCCAAGCGTCTATCAAAATAATAACATTTTTACCGAATGTTTTTACATGTTTTTATCTACATTTTATTAATGATTTTTAATTATTAATAATACATAATACATTTCATTTATTTTGGACATAAATTCTTTCTGTATACATATTCATTTGAGTTGCAGTAATTAATTATTAGTTGCATATTTCATGTATTGATCAACTTTCATGGATTTTTTACTGCAGTTTGACCGTGGTTATATTTTTTCTAAATAACCGTGGTTTTTACACCCCTGGGTACTAATATTTGCATTAACGACAAATATTGGCAGAATATGAATCTGGACGTGAAGAGCATAGAGGAAATGACGGCAGCCCAAGCCTTCCAGATCATAATGGGTGACGCAGGTCATCTAAGAGTCCATGTTGACAGAGTAGCACAGGTCCCTCTCGCAAACCTCTTTGGCATGAATGTAGAAGAAAAAGGATTAAGAGAACTACTGATAGAGGAAATACGAGATCGAGCCGTTTCAAGGGCAATGGCAGGCCTAAAGGCCAGAATCAGAGATGGTTGGAATAGAAAGATTCAAATGGTGCAGTCTAGAGGAGGAAATAGGCCAAATTGGATGCCAGCTGACCGAAGTGGAGGAGTAGCTGTGGTTTTGAACATGATAGTAGCTAATTGGGCCTTTGTCACTTACTCTACTAATCAACTGCGGGCTCTAGCAGTTCTGCAAAACCGTTCTACCATTCACAACAAGCTCCCTGTTCACGTTGGAAGAGAAGCCCGAACCGTGCAAGAAAATTGGGAAAGAACTCAACCATGCAGCGAGATGCAGATCTTCCGGGACAAATGTTCTTGGTTACTCTAAGAGAAGTGATTACTGCTTTCACAGCAGGTCAAGTTGCTGACTTCCATCAAGCAATATTTGAGAGAGTAGTGGCCACATTAATTGATGGATTCAAGCTTCCTCAAGGTCCTTAGGCTGCAGCTAATGCACCTGGAGCAAGAACCTTCCAATTAACACTTCCAGGGAACTTGGCTGCAAACAATGCTGGACTAGCCAGAGTTTAAATTTATCTTAGATAATGCATATATTCTGCTTCAGTGTAACGCTGTATTTGTATAACAATAAAAAATGTTTTTTATATTTGATTAAAAAATATTCACTCAGAGAGCCTATGAAACTCGTTAAAATTCTCTCTAATTACCTCAAGCATGGGTGATCACTTCCAGCAGAAAGACAACGAAATAGGCCAGCTGTGAGAAACTGTTGCTCTGTGCAGCTAAAGGTCGGTCACTTGACCCGTCGTAAGTCAATCAAGTTTTGGATTCATTTGGTTGAATTGGTTTTGGTAATGCCTGCAACGAATGCTCAATAGTAAACGTTCTATCAGTTGCTTGGAGCGTATCAACCATACTATGCTGCCTGAAAGGGCCCAATCTTTGAGTTTAAGTGATGTTGCCAATGATTTAGTATCAAACTAGGAGTCTTGTCTTTCAGTGTTTGGTAGATTGGAATAAATTAATAAGTATTAGTATATATCATATATTGAATGATGCATTAACTGTGTCAGCATTTTCAAATAGTAAACGTAGGTAATATATTAATTAAATGCTTTATAATACCATGATTAACTAAAAAACATTGATATTAATTATAATAATAGTTTTGCACAATAATATAACGATTGAATTTAAGTATTAATTGTTAAATTCCAGTTAAAAAGCATACTTCAATTTATATCTACACTTCACTGAATAAAATATTCAATATTAATTGATTTTTTTATAATAAGAAATGTCCTCATTGATGAATTAACTAATAAAATATAAAATAAACCTTCGACAACAGATTATCTTTTCTAAAAAATTTTTTTAATGTACAGTGAAGTTATTTAATGTCCAATGAAGTTATTTCTGGTGTTTAATAAATGTGATTTAACCTTTTCATTGTATTTAATGCTTTATCAATAGCAAACGGAAGATTGCAACATTTATAGTATTTTTGAGGTGAATTTATAATTGTGTTTATTTTGTAAGTCAACTATACTGGAATAATAAACAAATAACAATAAACTACATAATCTTCTTACTTATTT
Organism: Invenusta paracnida; assembly: GCA_036023295.1. Taxonomy (NCBI): domain Eukaryota; kingdom Metazoa; phylum Platyhelminthes; order Proseriata; family Coelogynoporidae; genus Invenusta; species Invenusta paracnida. The sequence goes on from JAYRBW010024529.1 coordinate 8,104, forward strand.
AATAATATATTTATAAATAATATTTTAAATATGAGACAATTTGTATAATAATTGGTGTGAATTATAGAAGACATGTAGAAAATATAGTATATTGTGCACAATATTATTTAATTGTTATAATTTTACTTCAAATGTCATTTACATGAAATCATCAATTTATAAGTCTATCAAAGTATTTTGCTCCCACAAAACCAAATAGCTTCCGACAACAATGTATGATCGAACAAAACAAAGCAAACTTTCAAGGAATAAGCTCCATCGAATTGTCAGATAATCATCAAACATTTATGCTGATCGAACAACCCATTTAATGTTTATTGCTCTTTTAATAACGAGAATATTGCGACAATGTTCCCCCAATTTCACATAATCTCGAATGCGCAGAAATTCTCCCGTATTTATGCTAATTGTCTTCTTACACACTATACAAAAGTTTCTGTTAAACATTCTATATCTATCATCAATATATGGAGGTATTTAAAGTAAACATTAAGCACAACAAGATAGAACTTTTTTTTACACTAATCAATAAGTTTCCGTCCCCTTCCGATGCTGCAAATGCAAAAAAAAGGTTGTTACTAATTATGGAATCTGCGCCAGCAACTAACACAAATCACACAATGGCAAATTCGCGCCAAAAGCTCGAAAACGACGACAAGGATGGATTAATACTATGGATGTTCCCGGTACAATGAAAACTCAAACAAACGAATCCCTCCCTTACCTCTTTAGTTGACACGCCTTCTCCGGACTTCTCATCCGAGTCGGGTCCAGTGGTCTCCTTGCCCGAGCTTTGAGGGTCAGTCGTGGTCGGTTGTGGGGGCCGCTTGAGGCGCGAGTTGGCGAGAGCATGCCGCGATGCCTGGTCCTGTGCATCTGAGATGGTGGGGCCGGACCCTTCGTAGATCATTGTCGGAGAGGCGCAGTCGAACAAAGAACACCTCGGAGCCACTAATCGAGTCGGATGTCGTGTCCATCAGAACAAACTCCGTTTCCACCTGATTAAGTCGAAAATTAAAGAGAATAACATTATCGCATGTTATCGATTCCGAGACTTCAACGATACTGGGGATAATCGATTTCATCACCAGGGAAAAGATTGAAAGCTTAAAGAACTAAGTACCTTCCTTTTTACAATTATAAGTTCAAAATTCCGAAAAGTGATACCTCATTTCTTGCCTCTTTTGCAAAATGAAATATTCATAAAAGCATAAACTGGTCTCAGCATTATAATCAGGTACAAGCACTCTTCTTGAGCGATAAAATATTTCAACTGAGCTATAATTTTACTTCATATGCAAAATAATAATCCAGATATAATTACAATTTCCAATACCATACAACTAGGATGTTATGACAAGCTGAAATAATAGAAGACCATACATTATTAAAGGCAGCAAGTTCCCTCAATAACGGCAGCGCTGGTTCTGAAGTTTGAATATATTGACACTGCTGTATCCAGTTATAATGGTGGTGTTGTTGGGAGTGGAAGCTTCGACTGTACCAGGGCTTCTGCTTCTTGTGCGCCATTGTCGAAGCAACACTGGCTGAAGAATTGTTTCCGCCAGCAGTGGATGAAGCCTGGATGGAATCGGTAGTCATTGGTGGCGATGGCTGGAGACTGCTGGCATCACTACTGGCTTCAGAAGCAACTGTTGCACTGGGGTTAGCTGCCAACACCTCAGTCATGGTCGATGTCAGACAACTACTTGCCTACCGACACAGTGTGACCTCCTAAGAAGCAAAGGAAAGTTGAGTTTTAATTTTAAAAGCTGTTTGAAAACAACAATTACTAAATAGTTTCCTCCTCTGAGCTCTGCTTATATATTTGTACTAATAAGTTTTAACGTGTTATATAATACAAACCATTGCATTGGTTAGAAATAAAATGTCGTCGAGTTATGGTAAATATAACAAGATTGCAATAAAACAATTATAAATCAATTTCAAAAATCACACAATAGATATAAATAGAGATATATACACTTTGTATATACAAGTATATAGCGACATTAAGCTTAAAAGTTGAGTATAAACAGATATGTACACAAAGAATGATATTCTAGCAATAAATAAATAAATGATTCAATTCTCCAACGTTATGATGAATAATGAATATTATTTATGTAATGGACATAAATTTGACTAATAAAAATGACAAACACAAACTCATTTTAACAAAAAGTCATTTATTCAGAAGTTTTTTTATAATTAGAATAAAGTTGGAAAAACCTTTGTTTTAAATTATTATAAATGAAATAGAAAGCTGAGTTGATAAATCTGCAATCATACATGCAATCGACTAATACATGATAGATGCAAGGCATAGCAGTAATTTCTAAGTGTTTCGTGACTAAACCAAAGCAGTTTACAGTTAACTGAATACTACTTAAACCTACAGTACAATCACTAATCAACCCGGTAAAAACTAAGAGAAATATACAATACTTATGAAAAATGGCAATAACAACATCTTAAAATTATTTAAACGAATATATGTTTATTAATTGTAAGAAAATTTGTGTAATACTTTGTTACTACTGTAAAAATAGATGACAGACAATAAATGTTGCCCATTATACTAATATTATCAATATAATTCTTAACACTTCAAATGTTATGCTTCAGTTTATTTAGATAAATAGCAAATATACAACATGCAAATAGGAAATAAAAAGTAATTTGTATATCAATAACTTGTAAAAATATTAAATAAAGTCTTTCACATTTTATATAGGCTAGCATTATATTTTTTGAATCTACACTTGGATATAAGTATTTCAATAAATAACTTTATCAATCATATAACATGTTCATTTAATCATAAACCCTTGATATATTTCTAAAAATAAGAACCCGATGTTAATAAACATACCATATAAGATATGATACAGCTATATATAAATATAATTTTTCTTGTACATCTCTTTTTGCATTACTAGCATGACATAATAATAAAACAGCTACATAAAAGTTTAATAAAAAGAAATTACAATAAATATGGTAAGTATTTAAATGAAAAATAGAAAAAGTAAACCAAAACAAAGTAATTGTGAAACATTATATATTTGGTAATGATATTTCATTTTTTATTCATTTAAAATTACTAAAAATTACTGAATTCATAAACAAATCTAGTAATTGTGAAATTTGTTAAAGAATCTAGCAGTAAAAGGCTGAATTTGTCTAATATAATATCATGATTGCTATATTCATTAAAACATCTAGCAATTACTGTATTTGTTAACAATTTGATAAATTTGTTAATTGTTATAATTGTTGGAAAAAACCACCCTACTTTTAGTGATGCAAAGAACTGTTTAAAAAGAATTGTTATCAATATCTGTAATGTTGCTGGTATATTAAATAGTATTGAACCAAAACCATTTTTCATTAACAAATATTACCTTAAAAATAAATAATAATACATAATAGTAATATAAATATTCATGTCTTACTACCAGTCCATGGCATATAGATTTGTTTAAATTCAAAAAAATGTTACATTATCAGTTATATTACTGTAATGACCTTGTTTGTATTATAAAAAATATTTTCTTTTTATGTGGTTTTTATTACTAGAAGGTAACATTAAGCTACATGTGTGCCCAGTATGCTATGAACATGGTTATTTCTTTGTGTGATGCTTTATAAAGAGTGAAGCATCTACCTCAAAGAAGTCATGGCTGAAATCTGCAGGAAGTAATTTCTTGATTGCAGTTTTATATTTACTTGATTAGCTTTGTGATTCTAATTTATAGTACACAAGTTTTTATCAACTAAACATTTATTGCACCAGCATTGTAATACTGATATTGCAAATTTAGTTAACAGGATCATAAATAAAACTAAAAGGGCATTTCACTATGACCATAGCTAAAAGCATCATGGTAATTGATATCATAGTGAAATGCAACTTTGGTTTAATATTAAAAATAATGGAGGAAGGTATTGTAAATTGTGGATTGGTCATTTATAGATCACATATATGTAAGACTGGAAATATATATAACATTTTTTAATTCATACACAGCAGCACAGTCAATGTGTGAAAATGTATAGATATTACTATTTTTTTTAATTGAGTAATAATCATATTATAATAATAAAATATATTTTTAGGTTAATATGTTAACCAATAGCTATAATAGGTATAGGTTAATTTTTGGGTAGATAGCATAGATATTCAAGGGAAAATGTGTGATTTTACTAAGTGTAATAATATAGAATATTTTTTGTGTGACAAAATGTTTAGCATATATCAACATAGATATGTTGAACTATTGTATCTGCAAAATTGTGAAAATTCAAAAACTGAAGAATTCAATACATTAGTAACTATAGTTTATGCTCAAAAAAGATTTTAACTTAATTCCAAATAATTAATGTGTTATCTTAAAATG
>JAYRBW010024540.1:0-12506 GCA_036023295.1 Invenusta paracnida
TTCCTAATGATGCTTTCCACATGTTTTTGAAATTTAAAGTTTTCGTCGAGGATGACTCCCAGAACTTTGATTTCTCTGTGGATTTTGATGGTAGTTTCTTCGATTTTGATGATGAGATTCCAGTCATTGTTTTTCTTGGAGATGTTAGTTCTAAGAATTTCACTTTTCTCTCTATTTAGTTTCATGTGCCATTTGTCGGCCCATGCTTTGACGTGGTTGGCTCCTTCTTGCATTGTTTTTTCTATAGTTTCTTTATTTTATCCTGTTGTCCACATTATTAGGTCATCGGCAAACATAAAGACATGAAGTCCTTCTGTATTGTGGATGATGAGATCATTGATGAAGTTGATAAAGAGAAGAGGTGACAGGACCCTCTTTGAGGAACTCCTTCTTTCATACATCTACTTTTACCAGTAGTGTTGTCAAATTTTACATTTGCTGTTCTTCCGGTGAACCAGCTCTTAACCCATTTGATGTATCTTCTTGAATTCTGTTGTTTTGGAGCTTATATAGAATTCCTTCTCTCCAAGCCTTGTCAAAGGTCATTATGAGACCCGTTTCTTTGTTTTTGATACTCTTTTTTATTGACTGAGTAACTATTAGGAGATCATCTTCTGTTGATCGTTCACTTCTGAACCCAAATTGATTATCACTTAGGATTTTATTAATTTCGAGATGCCATCTAAGTCTTTTTTCGATCATTCTCTAGGAGTTTGCAAAGATGGGATGAAAGACTAATGGGTCTGTAAGATGCTATTTGATCTCTTGGTCTTCCTCCTTTGATGATTGGAATAATAGTAGCCCTTCTCCAGTCCTGGGGAACTCATGCATTTTTCCAGCTGTAATTGTAGATGTCTAAGAGATAGTTTTTGGCATCATTATCAGTTCTGGACAGATTTGATCAGGTCCTGCTGCCTTTTTTTTTTAAGTTTGGAAATGGCTTCTTCCAGTTCTTGAAATTTGAAGGGTTGTTCTTCTTCTTGTTCTACATAGGGTTCTTTTAGTTTGTTACACACGTGTTTCTTGATCTTATCCATTTCTTTATCATGAGTGTATCTGCTTTCATCAGCATAACCTTAAATGAAAGCATTTGCTTTTTGTTCATTACTGATGCAAGTTTTTCCTCAATGTTTGATACCTGTTTCGTTATTCACTGGAGGGCTATTTCCTTTGATATTTTTGCTAAGAGTGCATAGCTTAGATAAGTCTTTGTTTTTACATGCTTCTTCGACTTTTGTGCTCCAAATCTCTTTCTTTCTTGCTGTAATCATTTCTTTAACTTTCGTGCATTGATCTAACCATTCTTTCCTGTTTTCTCCAATTTTATGATAGTTTTGTTTTGTTTTCTTAATTTCGGCTTTGATTTGGCTTTTTTTCCAGAGATCTTCTTTCTGTTTGTTTTCCTTCTAGGTACATATTTTTTGGAGGCTGTAAGCATTGCGTTTTTGAGGCTTTCTAATCTTTCCTTCGGTGGTCTTTCATTAGTATCTTGAATGCTTTCATCGACCATTTTGCTGTATCCTTCCTTGTCGGCTTTGGACCATATCCAATTGTCTTTCTTTTCTTTTATGTCTTTACAAATTTTTATATTCCAAGTTATTTGGATCGGCAGGTGATCGGAGGCAAACTCATTGAGAGACTTCCACGTGCATTGGTTGGGCCATTTTAATTAATTATGATGATGTCAGGAGCACTTTTACTGCCATCTTTTCTGGATATTCTGGTAAACGATCCGTCATTGATGATGTTATTATGGCTGTTATTACGCAGGTATTATAAATAAGCTCTCTATTTTTTTTCTGCCTTAGCATATAAATTCCAGCTCGTGTGGTGTGAGTTGATGTCTCCCATTATGATAGCTTCTTTATTGTTTTTAATGTACTTATTTAAGTAGTTGTTTCCTTTTCTTTGATTGTTGCTGCTGTTTTGAGGGAGGATGTAGAAGTTTGATATTTTAACTTTCTGTTTGTTCGAAAGATATATCATGATTTCTAGATGTTCTGCAAACCCATTTTCCTTTGTGCTGATGTACTCTTTAGTGGTGTTATAGTGGATCTCTTCTTTGATAAGGGTAATCAGACCTCCCCCTGTAGATTTGAACTCCTGTGTTCTCTTCATAGCTATCCTTTCTTTCAGTATGGTAGCCTTCTAGTTAGGGAGTAGGATCTTTAGATGTGAGCCTAGTTTCTTGAATGCAGGCTATATCAATATCTCTTTCTATGAGCAGGGCCATCAGTTCTTCTTTCTTGGTGCTGATGCTATCACAGTTCCGTTGTAGGATATTAATATGCTTCTGCTTGCTGTTTTTCTTATCGATCTTCTGCTCTTTCTTAATAGTGTAATTTTGGGAGTGTTTCGCCTCACCTTTCTTGGCTTTAATTCTATCTTCGTTGAAGTCGCATTTTTTGCATCTCCATTTCTTGCTTTTTCTTGCTGTTGTTGTTATTATTATTGTCATTGAGGTAGATGGAGTCTGCCACACCAATTACTAAAAAGTCTAGCGTGCCAGCAAGATTACCTCTTGAAGCATCGAGTTCAGGATCAAGATGGAGAGAGGCAGCTGACAGGTTCCAACATTTTCATTTTAGCCGTATTAGTGCTTGGACAATCTTGGAGCCAATGCTCTACCGTGTGGTGCTTGTCTGGGCAGTGTGGGCAGAATGGGTTAAAAGAAGGGTCTATGATATCTTGATAAGCCCTGAATTTGAGGCTTTGACCGCTTTTGAGTTGGGCAATGAGGCAGCTATCTTTGCGGTTTTGAATTGTGGTCTGAGATGGATTGGACTAGGATCCTTGACTTCTTTATTAATGAGGGTTTTAAAAGAGTTGAAAGAAATAAGCTTGCTGCAGACTTCCATGGAGGTGACCTCTTTGACTACTGTATCCGCCAGCTCATTTTCAGGTATATTAACGTGACTAAAGATCCACTTGATGATAACCCTGTTTTGGATAAAGTTCAAAGTTTTCAGGATAATTTAGTATTGCCCGACTCTGAATCTAACGTGGAGATGAGGGCTTTGCTGTCGGAACAAATCAGCTAGCTTTTTGTCCTGCCTTGTGACTAGAATGAGTGCGTCATCTTCCTCGTATGAGGAGGTAAGCAATCTGCCTTTCGCTTTGATGGTGTTGAGACGCTGCCGAGTCCCTATCTTTGGTACCGCCTGTTATTGGATTTGGATTTTCCCTCTAGATGTCAAAAGGAGAGTCAAAGGGTTTCCTGTACGTATACTTATTTATAGGGATGCTGTTGTCAGGGTATTGGGCGTCGTGTCTCCAGCTAGATCGTTTAAGTCGGTATTTGACTCTGTTGTTGGCTGCTAATGATCCCGGATGTTCAAGTGGGAGTCTGATAGCCTTCTCATACGATTTAGTGGTGAGTTGACTGCTGTAAGTATCATACGAGTTGACACTGGCTTCTATTTTTGGAGCTTCTACGGGAGTGGTCTTCAGATGGCCATTGATGTGTCGTAAGGCCTTGTTGTGAACTCTCTCCAGTGCTTGTTTATTTATTTTGGACGTCCAGGGTTGCCACACTGGGGCTGTGAAGTCAAGCATGCTTCTAACCATGGAGATGTAGATGCGTTTCATACTTTCTTTCCTCCAACCTCTCGATTTGTTGCCAATACAGGCGAGAATCTTGCATCTGCTGGTCGCCTTCCGGCATACGTTCTCGGTGTGTGGGCCAAAAGAAAGGCAGCGATCTAAAGTTACCCAAAGTAGTCTAGGGCTTTCTTTAAAAGGTAATCGTTTCCCGGTAATGGAGACATTGGGGATATATTTCACTTCTTTGGAGCTGGTTGAGAAGAAGGCGCATTCGCTTATTTCTGCGTACAGAATCACCTTTTTCTTGGTACTCCATTTTTCGATGTTGGTTAGGACTTCATTAATCCGATTGACTGCAGTTTCGGTCTTATTACTGCTAGCCCAGATGGAGACGTTGTCGGCGTATTGACCAATTTTGACTGTTGCTGAGATAACTTCATAGATACTGTCCATGAGAAGGGAAAAGTAAGGGGGCCATCACTGATCCCTGTGGAAGTCTTTGCCTGATTTTTCTGTTCTTCCCATATTCCCCGTTTACCCGTACAACGCATTGGCGGTTCTGAAGGAAGCCGGCAATCCATTTAAGGTACTGCAGATGGACTCCTTTCTTCGTAGTGAGGATGAGTTCTCCCTCCACACTTTGTCATATGCTTTAGAGTAATCTAGTAGGCTAAGAACCGTTCGTTGGGTCGGATTGTGTTAAAACCCGTCGCTAATATATTGTGTAATCCTAAGGATGATGTCTTCGCAACTGTGGTTTTTTGTAAACCCAACTTTTCATTATAATATTGCCGTATTTGGTTTATTATAAAATGATCCGAATATTATAAATTAAACGATTTGCAAAATTATTTGTGATAACAACACATTGGTTTATCTTTTTCTTATTCTTTAGTCATGATAGAAGTTCTTAATGATAGGCTTTAAAACATATTGATGAATTATTAATATTTATTAAATTTCTAGAAATATTCCGTAAAATAATCGTATCTTAAAATTCTTCCGTTTATTTAAGAAGATATTAATAATATTTAGAGTTACATAGGTTATCTATAGATAACAAGCTAAAAATTGTTGCGAAACTTATACGAGTCTCAACCGGGAATTGAACCCGAGTCTTCCACTTGCCAGGAGGATAAGCTAACCACTATGTAGCATTGAAAACTCTGTCTAATAGTTACGAAAAATGCTTGATATATATTAATATATATACATACACAAAGTAAATATAGCCACCGTAACCCATCAATTTAGGTGATTGAAGGTGTTGGCCACAACACAACTTATAATAATTATAAATAATTAAATGGCTCGCCAGTCGATGAATTGAAGCTATCGTTTGTCTAAGCATGTGATAATTATATTACTAATATAAATATATCTATTTTATTTAAGAAAGTAGGTTATTATAATCTAAATAAACAAATACATTATATGGAAAAATAATTAAAAACACAATGAATATATTTTAATTTTGAATACTTTCGAAATATCTTTATTTATTTCATAAATAATGTATTCTTTTCGTTAATTCTTTCATGGCATGGATATACCCATGTATGTGATATTTACTGGGATTAATCAAATTACTACAAATATTATTTATTGGTCACAGCTGTATACATTTTTTTTCAAGCAACAATTTAAAAATATTATAATACATAATATTTAATTTTAATTTTCAATATTACATAAATTAGGTATTTTGAATGACTTCTTAAAAAATTTAAGTTTATTCGGTTCAGTTTACATTTATATTAGTCAATAATAATTTAATAATTTATTATTAACCTTAAATACAAAGTAACACTGCCAATTCTACATATTTTATGTTATAGAAAGACATATTTAAAAATAGTATTTTAGAAAAATAATTTAGTCAAGTTTTATCTTTCCTATCATTTTATTTTAACACGTAAGTTTGTTTGCAGGTGCAGACAATATTTTAACATTAAGAAATTCTTTAAATGATAAATATTGTAATGATAACCTCATTCAAAAGATAGAATATGTAATTATATAAAATATAAAATAAAGTATAAATAATACAGTATCTAAGTTTGATTTTTATTCTTTTAGTAAAAAATACTGTCTGATTATATAGAGGATAGAGTACTCAAAAGGACTCATTAAAATATGAGGTAATTTGGCTTTGGCAGAATATATGGTTATTGGAAAAAAATGTATGACATAATCCTACTTCCATATTCATGAATTCTTTCTAAATTGTTAAATCTATATATCGAAATAATTTTTATTAATTATTAGAATACAAAGAGGATCTGCACATATTAATAATTATGTAAATGCATTTTTCTTTTTACGTAAATAAGTAAACAATGTAATTTTTATATAATCTGAAAAGTTAAATAATTAGGCATTTAGTAGTATATTTTCTGATGAAATTATGAAACTATATACCAATTATTAAACTTTAAGGATAAAACTGGCATATAACGTATTATATGTTTTATTCATTTAATTTATTAGAAACAAAAGCTAAATATAAAAATATATTTTTATGGTTATAATGAATCTATTTTATCTTATTAGAAATGATAAATGATAATCTTTTTGTTTTAGGAATTTATTTATTCAATATCATAAAAATTATGTAAACATTTTTAAGTCATGAGAAATAAGATTTATTTCAGGTACAACGTATTTTTTAGAAACATAAAAGTAAATCGAAATATGACAGAAAAACCACCATAGTGATGAATTTAAAGTTGAAATTTCGATAAAACTATACTTTTTATTAGTTTAAATACATGTGAACATCAGAATGCGCACATGATTAATTTTAATAAATAATTTCCACATGTTTTTTCTTTACATACGGTTTGCATCAGTGAACATATTATATCACGTTTTCTTCATTTAAAACTAAATAATATTTCGTAGCTTCTTTTTAATATGACTAAGTAAGTAAAGGTAGTATTGTCTCTCTTTCATCCGAATCTTTGAGTACGTTATGGTTCGTTTCAGGAGTTCTTTAGTGTTTACCGCATGGTTTGAAATTCCATCTTAATTTTAACATAAGCAAAATTATAACATTTGCATCAATATTTATACATAAATAAATATTAATTAAATACAGTGTGTGATTACAATGTATCCATGTAATGTCATCAAATATTAATCTAATGTAACACATGATCAAAACTATTAAATTATTTTTCAAATAGACGTTATATTGTAAATATAAAAACAATATAGATACATTTTTTTTAAATATTTAATCATAAGATTGACCACATAAATCAATCAATTTTTGCTTATTAACATGTATTACTTATATAAATGTGATCTTCTTAACAATACATTTTTAAAGTAATTAAATTCAATAGTCATATATATTGTTGTTTTTATTGTTATCCTAACCAAAAGCAACCTTAGCAAAATAAATACATACAATGATCAGATAATAATATATGTAGATAACATTAACCAATTCTAGAGTTAGAATTCTTATTCTATGGTTCTACCCAATAACTATAATTAATGATGTAATTGTGCCAAGTATAAAAAACTAGAAAAAAAAACTAATTTAGTAACATAACAAGAGAATACATTTTAGACCTTAAATTACAATAAATCATTAGTTAACTCTAATAATATGTTATGCCCTGCACATCATTTTACAAATAATTTTACAAGCTCTTTGTTCCAACTTACCAGACGAAATAATCTCATTCCCCTTGATTCCATTGATTTTAGACTCCAAAAAAGCACTCCAGAAAATCACATTTTCATATTTCATTCAAATTTAAAGTTAAACTTCTTTTAATTTGATTTAAACCATAAACTTTTAAAAATAACCTAGACATGCTATGAAACGCAAAAATTATAATCGAAGTTTCGGTTTCGTTTTTGTTTTCGACTTTGTTGGCAAAAATGGTTATAAGTTGTTGCGCTTTTAACTGTAGTAACCGATAGATTTCGGACGGAAATGTTACTTTTTACAGGTACGTTCTAAGATATTATGTAAAGTATATACATTTTATTATATTTTAAAACTTTATTTATATTTTCAACATTTGTAACACTTTTTTATATATTGAGTTATATATTAGTCAAAATTGAAGTTGTTAATTTATAATTTTTTATTGTAATTTTATTTAATGATATGATTCTGTTGTATTTACACATCACTATACTTATTTCAACTTGTTATTATGGATATTGGATTAGTTAGTGGTAATTTTTTAAACCATATACTCTGGAAATTTTTAATAACATACGTGATTTTAAATTATTTTTCTTTGACATTTGAGTCTTCTTTTAGTATGCATTTAAATTTAGTTTTAAAAATTGTTTGTGCTGCTGTCTGAACACATTTAAATAAAATTGTTTCGATGTATGAATGAAACTTTTTGATTGAATTGTTTTAATATGTATCTTATTCAAGTATTGGCATTAGCCATTAGGCTTTATAGTAATTTATATATTATTTCTATATGCTGTCAATGCTGGTAAATAGGTCATAGGCTATAATAGTGGCAATGCCTATTAATATAGGCAATATTCAAATAGAACTGTGATTTTAAGTTATTAATTTACTGAAAAAAATAAATAATGATATGTACCTACAGAAACATACATGTCATAAAAATATACATTATTTATCTTAAAATACATATTTGGTATAAGTATACCAGTAAATAGAACACATAAGCATGTATGCTAAGAGATAAAGAATAGTATCGATAAGGGAATAGGATAGAATTGTTATACATTTTATATATAAATATTTTTATTATCTTTAACTTTAGTTTATATATTATATTTTTTACATTTAAATTATTATTTAAACTCAACTAGTACAAATTTCATTATAAGCATAGAGTAATAATACCAAGAGAGTTCACTTAGCGCATTTGAATGTAGGTTTACATCTATCAAACTTTACAGACAAGGTAATTCGACCATGTAGTTTTCTAATTTAATTTTTTAAAATGCTTTAAAAATATTGCTTCCCTGATTCAAGGTAACATACTACTTTATTCCCATGAAAAGTGTTTAGTAGTATATTATCAATAAAAATCCATTTTCAATAAAATTTAAATATTCATTCAATCAAAAGGAAAATAGTTAAAATAGTTATATTTAATAACACGTGCTATAAAGTAGTAGTAATAACGTCATATAAAACCATAAATGTTTGGTCCACAATATAATGACCAAAAAATATAAGATTGTAAAGAAGGCTCACTCTTTTGATTCAAGCGAAAAATCCAACATTTTGAAACTGCACCAAAAAAATCAAAATGGGCGTCAGAATGTCAGCTACAATAATATGTAATTTATAGAAGTATAGCATAAATAATAAAAATATTTTTCGATAGCAGCAAATAACAATTTTTGCCTACATTATTTGGGTATGCATAGCCTATATTGTACGGGCACTTTATTTCGTATTCCTACGGCTTAAAAGTAGACAAAACTAGTTATTTGCCACTATCAAAAAACTTTTTTATTAATCAAGCTATACTCCTATAAATGACATATTATTTTAGCTCTAATTCAGGCGCCCATTTATATATTTTTACTTTTCATATCAGTACTTTATATCATGTACATTCGCCCGTTTGAAAATCGATTTTTATAATGTTTTATAATGTAAATTATCATCGCGTTGGTGGGAATATAAAATGACGAACTTTGAATATTTAAACAAACATATTTACGCTTTTTTGAACGAATGAATTCTCTTGGTATTATTACTCTATGCCTGTAATGTGATCAAAAACGATGATATATAGTATAGAAAACTGGATATAAAATGTAATAGGTGAAACTGTTTAGAGTAAAATTTGTAAATATTTGTAATGTTACGTATTTACAAATAAGATTGTCCTGTATATGAAGTACATTAAAAACACCAGGGTGGTCTTGTAAAAAATTATTAAAGTAAATTGTCATGTACATGACAAAAACGAAACCTTACCTGATAATTTCGATATTGACATTGTGTACTGTATTGTATGTGTTGATATATGTGTGTAAAAATAGAAAATGTTTATTGTTATTTTTTTAGTTTCTTCTACTGATCAATACTTACCACTCCATATTAATATTACTCTTTTTAGGAATGTGTAAAGTTTTTTTAAATAAATTTCATCTATTTTTTCTTTGTCTATTATATACATATTTGCTTATTTGGCTGTCATATTTTATGTTTTGAAGGGAATTTTTCAAAGTTTTAAATGAATTTATGTATTCATTTACATTGAAAATATTTGCTTATGAATTTCATCATGTTGGAGATATATTTTGATAAAATAGTTTTTTAGCTGAAAGAATAAAGGATGTTTACATTACTGAGTACTCAATATATTCATCCTATTTAAAGTTATCTAAAAAAAATAGTTCTAAGAATTTAGTGTGTTAATTTCAGAATATATATTTTTACTTTTCATTTTGATATGTAGAACACAAATTGTTTTATTCTTTTCTGAACATCAAATAATGTGTTTTCTTTATATTTCGAGAAAATCTGTTTACCAGTAGCCGGCTAGCCAATCATCACATAGTAATTTTATACTACTTTTTACACGTAATTTTACGACTACATATTGTGAAATACAATTTTTCTTTAAAATACTATTAATATTAGATGTGTTTAGTAAAATACACATAATGTCATTTTTCTGTTGTTTCACCGTTGTTGTAAATATAATAATGCCATTATAAAAAATAGTCTGGCATTTTATTTTATATTTTATTCTTTGAAATATTTATAGATATGAATATTTAAAATTGTAATGATTACTTATAGAAAGCAAAATTAAAATCCATAATAATATTTTAATATTTTTATGTTCAATAGAATTAAAAAATATATATAACTATTTTTTTATAATCCTTAATGAACTTTCAGAAGTTTTTATTTTGATGTATTGGTGTTATCTTTTAACTGGTGGAATTTTACCTAGATGGTAATTTTGGTTCCACACAGTTTTTGTGTTATTTCTCTTAATAGAGTTGGTATTAAACTAGCAAGCTATCTAGCTATCAGTGAACAAACGCCACTAAAGCTCCTTTTTACCTTTCACTTGTTGTGGCTAACGTTATAGTTGTAACTAATAGAGTACTTCACTGGTAACGCATATAATGTCGTAATATTTACGTTTATGTTGGTCATAGAGAAAGTGATACACTCCTTATATATTATAAGTCATGATAAAATACTTTGCAGGGAATTTATGAATTTGGGTCAAACGATATAGGCAATTAATCTGTTTCGTAGACACTATTTATTCAACCGTATAGCTAAAATGATTGTCTAATATATACCTTGGAATTACAATGAAACAGATAAGTTCTTCCATTTGTTTACCTTGTACCTATTTAACCCCACCTCCTTACTTCAGCAACTCTGCACAAACCTCTCTATTGGAGTGGGTGCCCCTGGGAATCAGTCTAGTCATCAACTGTCTCCGCCAGTCCGAGAACAGACGAGAGTGAGACAGAACCTCCCACCTCGACCTAGAGCCTCCAGTGCCTCGCGCGAGGAGAAGGAGAGGACCCGAGCCTACAAGTCTGATCCTCGATTGCAGGTTCGTACTCTCTGCTGTCTGCATCTAGCATATTATATTTGACAATTAAAGTTATATGGATACGCATGTATGTATACCAATTGTTAAATCTTTCTCCGTCTCATATTACAGTAAATTTAATCTTATATGAATGATATAATATCTCAATGTTATGACGACGTTAGTTTTTAAATATATTATAATCATTTTAGATTAATCGTATATGCAGATTGATTAAGATGCTTTCTTTGACAGCAAATGGGTTCCTGTATAAAATTATGTTTAAATTTCAAAAATATACTTTCGTTGCACATTTATTAGGTAATACAAATTATGTATAATTTGATTTTGATTTTAAACATACCATTTAAATATATTGAAAAATAATAATTTAATAGGTTACCATGAATACATGTATATGTATGTATATCAAACATTTATGCATTTATACATACTATACAATTATATATAAGTACGAGTATAATCTCATAATTTTTAATTCTATTATAATCATTTAATTATATTTATACCTATGTAAAAAGTTATGCCAATTTTTAATAGGGCATATATACAAATATTATATTGCATTATGAAATTGAGTGTATTTTTTAATTTAATTTTTATGCTTACATTCGCATAAATATTATACTTTTTAGTTAAAAGCTTGCAAACATAAGCAATGATTTTCTGTGTAAAAGAATGCCTACACTACACAACGAATATTTCAATACCAACAAACCTTTAAAACGCTTGTAAAGTAAAAATATATGTTTCATTTGTTTTTATTTTCAGAATGCAATACAGAAATTGGAGCTATTTGCTAAGAGCTATAATATTAAACTTGACTAAATAAAATATTTAGTTCGTTGTTTGTACAGTTTACATTTCTTTGGTCTTTGTTCACTATCAATATTTTTATGCAGTTACTGGTATCATTTAAACTTATTTTTAGAGAGAAATATTTCACTGATTTTTATTGATACTTTTAACGTTTTTTTAAATAAAATATACGAAAAGGAATTTTATTAAATATATATATATTTCTTTATGTGGTATTTTATTTAAAAATGTGAAAATACAGTAGTAATATTACTTGTTGGTATATTTTGTTAAATCTAGTCCGGCAACTGAGGAGGTTTATTCAAGTGAAGAGCGCCGGATTGAATGACCTCAAAATCTGATTGTATAACAAGTATCTTGATCCAAAATGGATTGCTGCCGTGTTTTTGCCGTGGGATGGTCCCTCAGTAACAATTTTAAAAAGTCAAAATGGCCGAACAATTTTTTTTATTCAAGTGGAGAGCGCCAAGGCTAATTTTTTTTTAAATTGTACCCTAGACTCCCTTAGTTAAGAAATGACTAATGCCAGCAATTTTACGCGTGGTTAACCCTTCGGCAGCAACATGTAAAGTCTGAAAACAT